>JARACY010000555.1:0-87311 GCA_029255725.1 Scrobipalpa atriplicella | reverse complement strand
CGATAGATTTGTTCAGCAGATTCAACCCTCAAGGTGTAATTGTAACAATGAATGTTTGTTACTTGCAGGCATGACCCTGAACGACTCCATGAACCAGCACATCGAGCTGGTGCTTGCAGATTGGAGCAGCACCCGCAGTTCGACAACAACAGCTTCAGCACACAACAGGTACAATCATTACTGAACTAAGGTTCTGTTTACCGTCCTGGACTTGGACCAATAAAAACAAAATTCTTTTCTTATCGAGAAAACAAATATGCAGCGAAACGCTTTCGACACCCGCGTCATTTCCATACTCTGGATTATCCCTAAGTCGGCACATCCGCATCAAGTCCATTCTCTAGCTAGATTATCCCTTAGTCAGCTCTTACGAAACCCGCGTGATGTTCATTCTTTAGATTATCCTTCAGTCGGCTCTAAGGACATTAGCGGGATGTCCATTCTTTAGTTTAGATTATTCCTCAGTCGGCTCTTAGGACATTCGCGGGATGTCCATTCTTTAGAATATCCCTTAGTCGGCTCTTAGGACATTCGCAGTATGTCCATTCTTTAGATTATCCGTTAGTCGGCCCTTAGGAAATCCGCGGGATGTTCATTCTTTAGATTATCCCTTAGTCGGCTCTTAGGACATTCGCGGGATGTCCATTCTTTAGTTAGATTATCCCTTAGTCGGCTCTTAGGACATTCGCGGGATGTTCATTCTGTAGTTAGATTATCCCTTAGTCGGCTCTTAGG
This sequence comes from Scrobipalpa atriplicella, assembly GCA_029255725.1. Taxonomy (NCBI): domain Eukaryota; kingdom Metazoa; phylum Arthropoda; class Insecta; order Lepidoptera; family Gelechiidae; genus Scrobipalpa; species Scrobipalpa atriplicella. Next base: position 86,576 of record JARACY010000555.1, on the reverse strand, counting down.
ACATCCGCGGGATGTTCATTCTTTACATTATCCCTTAGTCGGCTCTTAGGACATTCGCGGGATGTTCATTCTGTAGTTAGATTATCCCTTAGTCGGCTCTTAGGACATCCGCGGATGTTCATTCTTTACATTATCCCTTAGTCGGCTCTTAGGACATTCGCGGGATGTTCATTCTGTAGTTAGATTATCCCTTAGTCGGCTCTTAGGACATCCGCGGGATGTTCATTCTTTACATTATCCTTAGTCGGCTCTTAGGACATTCGCGGGATGTTCATTCTGTAGTTAGATTATCCCTTAGTCGGCTCTTAGGACATCCGCGGGATGTTCATTCTTTACATTATCCCTTAGTCGGCTCTTAGGACATTCGCGGGATGTTCATTCTGTAGTTAGATTATCCCTTAGTCGCATATTACTATATCCGCGGCGGGATGTCCATTGCCTTGACTTCTAAAATTGTTCTTACGATATAGCTGCACTGGGATAAGACCACGTAGGTGTGGGGGCTATTGTGACCCACCGCTGTTACCATAGTTTTTTAGGCCACTAAGTACAGAAAGGTCAAGTCGCAAAAACGAAGAAATGATAATACTAATGTCGATGTTTTAAAAATATTCACCAAATATCCGAATACATAGTTCCATATAATTTCTACAAAATAGAGCTAAGCTTTACGTAAGAGCTTTAGAACACAAAAAGAGATAATTCTGATTGTTCTATCTCATCTCTTTCCTCCAGTCATACTTATAGGTAGGCAACAACAAGGATGACAGCTTCAGCTACCAAATTGAAAATCTCGTTAGAATGTATGTTACAAAATTACGAAATTTTAGTAAAAGACAGCCAAAATGAGAAGAGGAATCCTATCTATATTAGCATATTAGACAAACCAATCCGTATGTGGTGTTGGTTGAGTTCTTCACATACGGCCAACAAAGAACAGAATTAGTTTGGCAGTTAAGAGAATCTCCAACTCAGGTAAAACAGTCAACCATATATTTTTTTAATGTCAAACCAGTCAACCAGATCAAAACATTTTAAAGAGCCTCGTAGACAATCCTCACATTAGTACTGTGTATAGCCAATAGCCATGAGGTTGCAAAGTGCAAAGCAAACGGTAGATGGAGACTTCAAGTTATCTAAGTTTTAGCCAATCAAAGCTACTATACAAGCAGGAACATAAAAATTCACCACAGAAGTTATTTATCATCTCTCAAATTGAGCAAATAAATTATTCATTTAAAAGAACCAAAATGTTCTTTCGAGTAGTATCAAAGTAGAGGTTTATCTAAATAACGTGTACGTTTGTTTGGTAGTACGGCGGCGGAGTGGGCGGCGTGGGCGGTCCGGGGCGGGGTGGGCGGCGGCTCGGGCGGCGTGGGCGGAGTGGGCGTGGGCGCGGGCGCCGCCTCGCTCGTCAACGGCGCCTCCGTCGTGCCGCAGCAACCCGACACCCAGCAGCACCACCAACCCTTTGACGTGCAGGTGAGGGTAGCTAGAGTATTTCCTGTGTGATTTGATTGCTTTAACAATACGACGATATCGGTTGACTTTGTTTCGGAGAATATACTTTTTTAGATCCTATTTTGGCGTCATAAATAATGCAGGAAATGATGATGAAGAAAAAGTAACAAAAATTTTGACGTGAAACTGGTTAGTTAAAAAGAATGTTACAAAATTGAACCAGAAGTTGTCCAAAGTTTTAAGTAATATTATCGTTCAAATGAAATGCGATGAGTACGAGGGAAAAACGGTAAAAAACCTAACATGCATAAAATAGCCGCAAAATTCAGAAGGGAAAGTGTGACAAATGATCGACGATTTAAAAACCACATGAGACTTTTAAAACTCGTTTTACTAAAATTGAGGGGAAAAGTAAACACATTATGTACTGAATATCTATTTGTTTTATTATTTGGCAATAAAATGTCTTAAGAAAATAAAACCATTAAGTATCCAGCCAAGTGTAAATGTAGTAAAATGAAATGCTCGTAGTTTTTCCCTCGTACATGCAATAAAGCCACATGAATGCTGCTACCGCAGTCATCACCGCTTTCAGAGGATCTGGAGAAACACTAAACCCAACATAAGGTAAGACCTGTTTCTACTAGCTATTAATATTGCTATTAATATAGCTTCCATGCATGCAAAAACATAGAATGTGCCAGCTGCATTTCCTCCGGGCATGCTGTAAAAACCAGCTAAGGGATTCGAGGGTTTCAGTATTGTAATTTAGGCGATGGGCTGACAACCTGTCACTATAGCAATATACAGATCAATCTGGAATAATCCTCAAAACTTGTCGGACGTGGCGGAACGACCTTTGTTTAGGTCGTTTACGCTCTGCCTACCCCATTAGGGATAAAGGCGTGATTATATGTATGTATGTATGTATTAATATTGTGATTGTGATCGATTTCTATTGAACACCTTTTTGTTGGCGTATTATACAAAATGTTTAATTAAATGAATCCTCATTGTTTTTATGAACATGCGACTCTACGGCTAAAAATTAAACTTAAATTTTTTACGTCGCCCTATGCGCCCGAAGTACCTACAAAATTTGAAATTTATTATCAACCAATACCACTGGTTTTTACAAGCCTATAATAGCTTCACTTGCTAAAGTTTAACGACCCGCGATTTCTTGTCAGGAAACTTCACCTCTGGAGCAACTGCGATCGCGAAAAAAACAGCCCATTGTGAAACTATTTCATTGACACAACTGTCGACGACATAAATAATGGATAATTAAGACGGAAACTATGTGAAACTAATTCCTACACTTCATTATCCACAAGAAAGATGGAATCTCAACTGGAATGCCACATTGTCTGTGAGAGGAATCATGCGACGTATGTGAGAGGATCTTGAAGACGGAAATAAATCACTAAGTGTACAAGAAATATTGCGCGTATAAATTATAATGAAACTAGAATGGTTTAGAGAATGATAGCAGATTCAAAGCCACTAGCTTGAACTGAATAGACATGCGCTTATGACTTTCGCCCTCCAAATTCTATTACCTCTTTTCACAGAGGACATAAAAGCCTATGGAAGTGAGGTTATGAAAGCTGGCACGAGACGGTGGCTGACAACACGCCAATTCGATAAGGCGTTATTGACACATCGCGGGGGTTGTCTGCGATCGGCGATTCTATCACATGTGCCGTTACAATCGGTAATGGTGTGTGCAGTTAAGGTGTAGGTTTATTGCTTCCTCGTGGAGGGGCGCCGTGGGAACAGGGCCGGAGATAGTACATCGTTAGAGAGGCACGCGTCGTAACGGTAACGCCACCTATATGCATACTGCGACAACAAGCCCGGCGCCCGCAACCGCCCCGCACTAATAACGCTCGTCCAGTGTAATACAAGGTTTATGTAAGCGTTATGTTAAAACTGCTAGCGAGGTGATCATCATGCATGAATAATTATTAGCATTGCAGTGTTAATGGGTAATTATTACTTGTGTTCATGTACATAAAGGAAAACAGTAGTCAGTCAACCCTACAATGCATACTTGTAAGCATAAAAAGTTTATCCGGAATCTAACCGTCTAAATGAAGCATTAACGTCCGACACATCGATCCGCCGGTTAGTGAAGACATTAGAGAAGCAGTTACTGCAAATGAAACAGGTAAACCGCGCAATTACTTAGTTAATGATCGAAAGTGGACCGCTTACTCTTGTGGTATTTAAAAAGACTTGCGTCGTAACAAAACGCGTTTGTTCGCGGTCTGTTTGTACGAAGCCCATCATCACCCCGTCGAGGGCACGCTGAGCGCTGTGATGATTTCTACGTATACTCGCATGTAAAACGTGAGAATGGCGGTCGTGGGGTTCACACGACACGCGACTTCGTGCAGAGACACGGTACCGCTATTCCATATTACCCTGCGTAAAGCGCGAATCGAATCAACTCAAATGAATCTCAAGTTTACGTATGTATAGCCCTAACGGTAAGTCAGGAAAAATGCCGTTCTCTTATTGCAAGATTTGATTCCTGGTTTAGGTTAGCTGAGCGCTAAACTTGAATACCAAGAATGCAAAACGTTATTTGTATCTCGACCTTACCCAAACACGTAATATGTTTGTTATACTGTGTTTATGTTTTGCGAGGAATATATTTAAAGGGACCTGGATCATAAATTAAAGGGGTACAAGAAAACAAGAGTGAAGCAGTTAAAAAAACTATTAAAAAATCTTTGTGACATGTCCGACACATGATGAGCATGATAAGAAAAAATTTTAAATGTATTTTACAAAAACAGTCAATAAACAAGCCGCAAAAAATTACTAACTGAATCATATCCAATTCCAACAAGCATGAAATAGAGTTCTATTTCCACGTGTCTACTTTTATCTTTGGACTGCAAAGTAGGTACTACGCGCAAATTTACTACACGCGTATATTTAGAACGCGTAAGCTGTGAAGCAGCAATAAATCTATTTCCGAACTTTTAAGTCATTTGTCACGAAGGTGTTGTGATATAAATGCCATTTTTTTTTAGCTTTTTATTATTTCAAACTGAATTAGGACGTCGTAATGTCTAACGGATCTACAAGACGTAACCTAGGTCAATATAATTACATCACATTGAAATATTGCGACGACGAAATATTTACCGACTTAAAAGTGTCGTCCTTTTTTTCTTTCAAGTTGTTCACTCAATTCTTTTTTTTTTTTACAATTTTCGACGCTGTTGAATTCGTCACTTTGCAACACAGAACGCCAACTATTAAATTTATAGATGGTATTTTACTGAATAAGAGAAAACTAAGTGCAAAGGCCAAGCTGGGGAAAGTATGAAAACGCCGACCTTTGGCGATAGACCACGTTTCATTCGGATAGCGATATAATTCCAGGCTTTATTAAAAGCTTATGAATATGAAACGCTCGCGGTAGGAACATTAAACTCTGAGCCAGCACAATGATTTTCAACGTACCTATCCTCCAGTCAAAGCAATAAAACTATTTACGAGAAACAACAGCTTAAATAATGGTTTTTGGCAGGTGTCGACCACGCGCATTCAACGCTTATTGCAAATATATGTATGACTAATAAATCAAATACACAGAGAAGCGAATGCAATTTGGTCGACGATAAGCAAGATTGATTGTACTCGTCTTGCATGTAGCACGATGATGTCAAAGTACCAGTCATGTTCGCAAATACGCCACGAAGAAATGATAGAAACACATTTGTCGCTAGATGACATCTCTGAAGAACATGACAGACCTTCAGTAAAAATACTCTCTGATGAATAAATGATGAAGATGTTAGGCGTAACAGGTAAAACTGTTTAGGCAACGAGCATATTATTAGGTACCTTACATGAGTTAAATATGGTTCGAGAGATGCCTCTTAAGTACCCCACTAAGATAGTTCAGAAAATTACTAAAATTTCCTGGGAAGTGCAGAGACAAGAAATTCTTACTACTGCTTCTGCAGCAAATAAATAAAAGTACAGGTAGCTGTTTATTTCTTAACTCAAAAATAAAGAAAACAACAAGTGAAGCTATTATAGGCTTGTAAAAACCAGTGGTATTGGTTGATAATAAATTTCAAATTTTGTAGGTACTTCGGGCGCATAGGGCGACGTAAAAAATTTAAGTTTAATTTTTAGCCGTAGAGTCGCATGTTCATAAAAACAATGAGGATTCATTTAATTAAACATTTTGTATAATACGCCAACAAAAAGGTGTTCAATAGAAATCGATCACAATCACAATATTAATACATACATACATACATATAATCACGCCTTTATCCCTAATGGGGTAGGCAGAGCGTAAACGACCTAAACAAAGGTCGTTCCGCCACGTCCGACAAGTTTTGAGGATTATTCCAGATTGATCTGTATATTGCTATAGTGACAGGTTGTCAGCCCATCGCCTAAATTACAATACTGAAACCCTCGAATCCCTTAGCTGGTTTTTACAGCATGCCCGGGAGGAAATGCAGCTGGCACATTCTATGTTTTTGCATGCATGGAAGCTATATTAATAGCAATATTAATAGCTAGTAGAAACAGGTCTTACCTTATGTTGGGTTTAGTGTTTCTCCAGATCCTCTGAAAGCGGTGATGACTGCGGTAGCAGCATTCATGTGGCTTTATTGCATGTACGAGGGAAAAACTACGAGCATTTCATTTTACTACATTTACACTTGGCTGGATACTTAATGGTTTTATTTTCTTAAGACATTTTATTGCCAAATAATAAAACAAATAGATATTCAGTACATAATGTGTTTACTTTTCCCCTCAATTTTAGTAAAACGAGTTTTAAAAGTCTCATGTGGTTTTTAAATCGTCGATCATTTGTCACACTTTCCCTTCTGAATTTTGCGGCTATTTTATGCATGTTAGGTTTTTTACCGTTTTTCCCTCGTACTCATCGCATTTCATTTGAACGATAATATTACTTAAAACTTTGGACAACTTCTGGTTCAATTTTGTAACATTCTTTTTAACTAACCAGTTTCACGTCAAAATTTTTGTTACTTTTTCTTCATCATCATTTCCTGCATTATTTATGACGCCAAAATAGGATCTAAAAAGTATATTCTCCGAAACAAAGTCAACCGATATCGTCGTATTGTTAAAGCAATCAAATCACACAGGAAATACTCTAGCTACCCTCACCTGCACGTCAAAGGGTTGGTGGTGCTGCTGGGTGTCGGGTTGCTGCGGCACGACGGAGGCGCCGTTGACGAGCGAGGCGGCGCCCGCGCCCACGCCCACTCCGCCCACGCCGCCCGAGCCGCCGCCCACCCCGCCCGGACCGCCCACGCCGCCCACTCCGCCGCCGTACTACCAAACAAACGTACACGTTATTTAGATAAACCTCTACTTTGATACTACTCGAAAGAACATTTTGGTTCTTTTAAATGAATAATTTATTTGCTCAATTTGAGAGATGATAAATAACTTCTGTGGTGAATTTTTATGTTCCTGCTTGTATAGTAGCTTTGATTGGCTAAAACTTAGATAACTTGAAGTCTCCATCTACCGTTTGCTTTGCACTTTGCAACCTCATGGCTATTGGCTATACACAGTACTAATGTGAGGATTGTCTACGAGGCTCTTTAAAATGTTTTGATCTGGTTGACTGGTTTGACATTAAAAAAATATATGGTTGACTGTTTTACCTGAGTTGGAGATTCTCTTAACTGCCAAACTAATTCTGTTCTTTGTTGGCCGTATGTGAAGAACTCAACCAACACCACATACGGATTGGTTTGTCTAATATGCTAATATAGATAGGATTCCTCTTCTCATTTTGGCTGTCTTTTACTAAAATTTCGTAATTTTGTAACATACATTCTAACGAGATTTTCAATTTGGTAGCTGAAGCTGTCATCCTTGTTTGTTGCCTACCTATAAGTATGACTGGAGGGAAAGAGATGAGATAGAACAATCAGAATTATCTCTTTTTGTGTTCTAAAGCTCTTACGTAAAGCTTAGCTCTATTTTGTAGAAATTATATGGAACTATGTATTCGGATATTTGGTGAATATTTTTAAAACATCGACATTAGTATTATCATTTCTTCGTTTTTGCGACTTGACCTTTCTGTACTTAGTGGCCTAAAAACTATGGTAACAGCGGTGGGTCACAATAGCCCCCACACCTACGTGGTCTTATCCCAGTGCAGCTATATCGTAAGAACAATTTTAGAAGTCAAGGCAATGGACATCCCGCCGCGGATATAGTAATATGCGACTAAGGGATAATCTAACTACAGAATGAACATCCCGCGAATGTCCTAAGAGCCGACTAAGGGATAATGTAAAGAATGAACATCCCGCGGATGTCCTAAGAGCCGACTAAGGGATAATCTAACTACAGAATGAACATCCCGCGAATGTCCTAAGAGCCGACTAAGGGATAATGTAAAGAATGAACATCCCGCGGATGTCCTAAGAGCCGACTAAGGGATAATCTAACTACAGAATGAACATCCCGCGAATGTCCTAAGAGCCGACTAAGGGATAATGTAAAGAATGAACATCCCGCGGATGTCCTAAGAGCCGACTAAGGGATAATCTAACTACAGAATGAACATCCCGCGAATGTCCTAAGAGCCGACTAAGGGATAATGTAAAGAATGAACATCCCGCGGATGTCCTAAGAGCCGACTAAGGGATAATCTAACTACAGAATGAACATCCCGCGAATGTCCTAAGAGCCGACTAAGGGATAATCTAACTAAAGAATGGACATCCCGCGAATGTCCTAAGAGCCGACTAAGGGATAATCTAAAGAATGAACATCCCGCGGATTTCCTAAGGGCCGACTAACGGATAATCTAAAGAATGGACATACTGCGAATGTCCTAAGAGCCGACTAAGGGATAATCTAAAGAATGGACATCCCGCGAATGTCCTAAGAGCCGACTGAGGAATAATCTAAACTAAAGAATGGACATCCCGCTAATGTCCTTAGAGCCGACTGAAGGATAATCTAAAGAATGAACATCACGCGGGTTTCGTAAGAGCTGACTAAGGGATAATCTAGCTAGAGAATGGACTTGATGCGGATGTGCCGACTTAGGGATAATCCAGAGTATGGAAATGACGCGGGTGTCGAAAGCGTTTCGCTGCATATTTGTTTTCTCGATAAGAAAAGAATTTTGTTTTTATTGGTCCAAGTCCAGGACGGTAAACAGAACCTTAGTTCAGTAATGATTGTACCTGTTGTGTGCTGAAGCTGTTGTTGTCGAACTGCGGGTGCTGCTCCATCTGCAGCACCAGCTCGATGTGCTGGTTCATGGAGTCGTTCAGGGTCATGCCTGCAAGTAACAAACATTCATTGTTACAATTACACCTTGAGGGTTGAATCTGCTGAACAAATCTATCGTCGTAATGTCAATTCGGTAAATATAACGGGCGTAAGGGACAGCGTACTGCAAACTGGTAGGAGTTGATCAGTTAATGAAACTGAACAACTTTCACAAAAGAATGAAAAAAATAACTCGCATACAAAATTGTCTGATCGAAGTGGTAATTTTGTAGGTTTTTTTTATATTTCCTAAAAGATTTTTCTGGTGAAAATTGTTCAGTTTCGTTGAGTGAGCAATCCTTATTACTTTGCGGTACGCTGTCCCTTACTTAGAAACTACACGAACAAACAAAGAGTTTTTAATTTATCTAAAAAAAACTAGTTTTGTTAGTCTCGGAGAAGTAAGTCTAACGACAGGAGTAAAGCGAAGAGTAACAACAAGCTTTGATCATACTCTGAAGGGATGTTGATCACTGAACATCCATCTTCTTTCTTGTTATTTAGGTGTGACGAAAATAACAATAAATCTTCGCGCCACCTAAATAACAAGATAGAAGATAGGTAAGGAACAAATCAGCACAATATGTAATGTAAGCTACATCAATACGGACCTGGATGTATTTGCGGATGTTGCGGGTGCGGCAGCCCCTGCAGCGGCGCCACGCCCAGCATGCCCGGGTGGTGCTGGAGAGTACAAACAGACACACATTATTAACAAATAAACAAGTCTACACTTTTCACTGTGCATGTCGCTAATCAGACACCCATCAAACTAGGCCCAGTCAATCACGCACTAATAAAACAAGATTATAGATCTTTTCAGGTATGAACACAGTTTGCTTGAGCAAATACTCATGACTTCCTCGTATATCGGCGAGAATTTAATGCACACTGGAGAATGACAATCGCCAATTAACGAAGTCGTAAAAGACACAATAATATCTCTTGTTCATTGTTGCATAACGCATAAATAAAGGATAAAGTTAACTGCATAGTTTTCCATACAATAGGCCAGGCTTATCAGAGAGTGAGGTAAATAATCAGTTGATTTTGTAAATTCTTTATTTGTCCATCACTGCTGATTAGTACTGCTAGTTGATGACGGAAGTTCGACTTAATGAACCTCCTTACCATATATGGTGTATTTTTATTTATAGTCATAATATGAGCAGTATGTGGATCAACTCTTTTGCTTTTATGGCACGTGGCCCAGGAAAAAATAAAGCGGTATCCTCTCAACATCGGATATAACTTTTATAACTATGTTTTTAGGAAGACTTTGATAGTTTAAGGATATACACAAGACATAAGTGGTAAAGTCTAGCAGATTGCTGTATCTTCAGCGTTTAGATCATGGTTTCCAACTCTTAATTGGCATGTGTATGGGTATTTTATTTGAGATTTTCGTAAAATCTAACTAAGGGATATATCCAGGGAACGAGAAGGCAGCGTTCTTACCTAACCCCACTTTACTAACCCCAGAATAGAAGGCCAATGCTCAGATAAGGTTTCTGGGTAGAGAATGCGGCTGTTAAGAGGTGGTCTATTGTAGAGGCGTTGAGTGGACAGTATACCTGCGGGTGCTGGAGATGCTGCAGGTGGTGCAGCTGCGGCTGCGGCGCGGCGAGCGCGTGCGGGGGGAGCGGGGGGAACACGGCCGCGTCGCCGTTGCGCACCCCCCCGCCGCCCGCCGCACCGCCCCCCACCCCGCCCCCGCCCTCCTCCTCCGCGGGGGACGGCTGCCGGGACCCGGGAGTGCGGCTGGAACGAGACACATTTCATTAGTATCTAATACAAAAATTAAGATTAATTTTTGGTAGAGATCTTCAATTAATCACTTTAGGTTCATTTGATTAACTATTCTAAAACGTTAGTTCATTATTGGTCTATTACAAAATATGTCAAGAGGGCAATTTTAAAATGTCGTTGTCTCAAAAGGGTTGTTACTTGTTTATACTATATTATAATCAATTAACGTTTGGGATTTTGCCCACGAAAGATCATTCTGATGAAGGCTATGAATGAGTGCAGTCAATTTAGGAATGTTGTAGCTTTACTTGACATTTTAGTTATTCTCAACTGTTACATGTACATGATTAATAGATTTAATATATATAATAACATTATTTCTGCATATAAGAATATAAGCATGTCATCTTCTACATTGCAATGTATTGATAAGGCAGTACTTTAACTTGTGAGAATGTCAAGGTGATGCCCATTCGCTCAATCTGGTTAGCCTTGAGAATATTAGATTATGTCAAAGTCATTGACCTGTTCAATTTTATCATCATCACTGTAGGTACTAAAGATTAGACAATTTAGAGATAAGAAAACCATTTATAGAAGTTTTACATAGACAGATAAAATGAAGCCTATCGCCTTTGCAGGGAAGTTAAACATCATGTCCAACAGAAGAGGATCTTTTTAGAAATAACTGCAGTTTGATTATATCGAAACCCTCCCTTTACTGGTTTTGATAGTAATCCCGAAAACAGAATCAGCTGATACATTCTGTTTCTTTTTTGTCTTTGAATAGAAATTATAAAAAAAAAACTATAATACTATTTCTCAAACATTGCTAAAATATAATTTTATGCAATAAGTAGTTTGTGACTTAGCCAATCGACAGAAATATTTTCCATTGATCATTATAAATATTACAATATAAATTAATAGTGGCGTAAAAACTGTTGGCAAGCAGTTCAACTTTATCCAAAATACGCAAACAGTGTTGACAACAATACGAGCGAGTAGAGTAGGTACATTAATCGCGTAAACAGTCTCAATTAGCACATCGGTGACAGTCGAATCCACCAGCTGGCCAAACAAAGCTGATAGCGACTGGAGGAAACGTTTTTATCTAAAGTCATCTGTGTGATGATGATTCATGTTTAGCAATGGGTGATATGATAAAAGATTACGTCTGGGCCGCGTCTGCGGTGCGGGGAGCGTGCGCGCGCGTCGCTAGCGGCGAGGGGAGGGGAAGGGAGGGGCGGGGGGGGGGGAAGCGGACCCGCGCTCGCGCTGGCATTGACAGAGGCCATGATCCACGAAGCGCGGTTATTGCCCGCGCGACCTGCCCCGTAGAAACACCGCACCGTCGCAGCCGAGCGTTATACATTACACTCCACTCCACTCCACTCCGCGACTAAACGACCTTCGCAACGGTCTTTCAAATTGCTCATTTATAATTCATGCTATTGGTATTCGTAACAGCTGCTAGTACAGGAAATATTGCAACTCAACTTTGTAGGGAATGATCTTTATCAGTATTATCTTCACTGATAACTATAAAGTTACGTAACTTCACAAATTAACAGGTTATGCAATTTGAAATTGCCATCGCGTTTACATAAACACATAAGTCAACACGGACCAGCCGCAGTAAGCAAATATGCAAAGTAATGTACTGGTCTTGAAATTTAAATAAAGATCAAATGTGTATTTAATTTTAAAACGGACTGGTTTTTGAGACTAGGCAAAAAGCGTAATTATGTTTTACATTATTAGCCGACACAGTTGAAACAGTAGACAAAGTCACGATTTTTGTACCTTGAGTGTATGAACTTATCAGTGATAGACTTAGAACTTCTGCAAACACATCATGCCTGTAGATTTGGTTTAGCGAATATTTTGCTAAGGAATGTAATGAAATGACATTGCTAGAAAAATTTTATAAACAGAAATAACATAGGTAGACTAGACATACATGTACAGTACACTTTTGAATGTGCGAAAATATCTTAGCCTTACCGGAAAACTGAACTAACCGCGACTGAGACCGGGGGAAGAATATCAATGAACTCACTTGAAAGCTTTATCATCCTCCTGTCCGTTGTGCAGGCCGTTGGGCAGCTGTCCGTGGTCGTGCAGCTCGTGCAGGTCCTTGTCGAAGGGCGAGGCGGCCTTGTCCTCGGCGCGCTCTTCCAGCACCATCCCGCGCAGGCCGGCCACCACGCCCGCCACCTTCTCGCCTCCGCCGCCGCCACCGCCTGCCGCAACACCGCCCGCTTCTGTCACATGCCGCCATATTACAAGGTAAACACGAGAAGGGTATTTGACTACTGACTTTAGTATATTTTATGCAAGAAACTAACAAGATTTGGGAAAGATAAAATTAACTAAAAATAAAATTTACTACGATATTTCGAGTTTTCTCAATACGTCTCTTTCGTATTATTATATGGCACAACTTGGTTGTGACGTCACATATCAGTATTTTCCTTCTTGTTTAATTACAGTTATTTGAAAATTATAAAGATTGAAATTTTGTCAAATACCCTATTTACAATTGGAACAGAGACAGAGGTCTGTTGGTTGGTACGCCGCTACTGATATCAACTCAATCGTCTGCTGCGGACACTTGCAATATTAGAAGCGTCACTCGTAACTAACAGTGGAGTTCACGACTAAGTCTAGGACGAGGCGAGGCAACACGGTGATGCAAGTTTTGCGTGATGCGACATTGACCAACTTAAAACCACAAAATGCATACTAATGTGGAAATACATAGCTCCATTCAAATTTAATATACGTTCGTGAAGTTTTATTTATGCAATTACAGCGGCAGGTTTGAGGAAACTAGGTAATGTTTGATAAGGAAATACTTGTATTTGTTGATGAATTTATGCCCGTGATAAAAAAATGAAAACTAAAAATGTCGATAGAGTTTGTGCAACTTGACCACGGTGACGAAATTCTATACTCCACGTTAATAATACAAGACTCATGGCTTCGTCTTTTAATGTGTTTATCGCTCAGTCGACGAAAAGAGATGACTAATGAGAAATGACGTACGTTAACATACTAACTATATCGCAAGCTTGCGTTGCACCATAGAAAACAACTACTAGTAGGTAGTAGTTTATAAAAGAATACGGCAACTATTCTTGGAAACAATTGTATAGAACCAGATGTGAAGCTAGAACTTTTATGGCGTATACAAGTAGAGATGATGACTTGAAATTGGTGTAATATACCTATGGAATGTAACTTAAATCCTTATAATCTTCAGCAATCCAAATACATTCAATTGTTTGGACATAGATAAAGATATCTCCCACGCGGTTGCTGGCCGCCGCCTCCATAGATCTTAGTAACTTTAAGGTCATTCGTCTGTTTTGTAAGTAAATACTTGATTAGGATTCATTTATACCTTGCTAAAGATTCATTGATGGAGTGTCATCGAAATAGCATCATCCGATCTCTTTCCGTGGAAATCAGTGGAAGTCGAAAATATAGGGTTTACAACCAGTCGTCCCGGCAATTATCACATTACTAACTGCGCCCGCTAAGTTGCAGTTGCATGTAGCTATTTACCGCTATGTTCTTCCACTTACTACTAAATAGATCGACTAATTTCGGCTTCATAGCGGCGCGTTATATCTGTAGCACTTATATGACTGAAAAACTTCACCATTTGCCGTTTATCTATTTCCAAAGGTCGATGTGAGATATTTACCTCCTAGTACTTGTACCTGGTGTGTGCAGTAGTGACCCACCTGTAGGCGATCCTCCGAGCACGTACTCGACCATCTTGACGCCGAGGCCGGCGGTGTCGCGCGGCGACAGGATGCTGCCCGCGTCTCCGCCGGGGAACGCCACGCCACGCCGCCCGCCCATCATCGCCACGCCGACGTTGTGCTCTACGGCTGATACAAATGTTGCTTCTTACCGAAAAAATCGTCAGTAAACATATATCATCGCGTAAATCAAAATTTGCATCGAAGTGCATTCAAATTGGGTGCAGATTTCAATCATGCCAAATTTTGAGTTACATTAGGCGGTGTTGTTTGCTCACCGACGAAATACCGCCTTTGGAAATACGCTATTTTAAGTAAAATTTATGTTCTGAGAGAAAATTTTAATAATTGTGAGCAAACTAATTGGAATTACGTTGAGTTCTTTTCTCACTTAAGCTGCATCATGAGAACTTATTAAATTGGTAATAAGCAATGTACAATGTACATAACATAATAATCAAATACTTTTAGTTAATTTTAGTTATGAATAAGACTATTTATTCAGATTGCTCACTCAATGGTAACTTGACCATTACCTAACAGAAACGGCGAACGAAGCATGTTCGCAAATAATATAAGGTTTCAAGAGCTATCGTGCATGGGCTGTAAACAATTATCCGTATGTATAATGCATGATCCTCAATAGAGCATCAGTTGAAAGGTCAGTGTTACCTTGCGCGGACCAGGTGGGGTCGCGCCACATCTGCTCAGGGTTCAGCTGGAGGGGCGGGAGGTGCGGAGGGCCCTTGCTGTCTCCACCGGCGCCGGGGCCTTTGTCCCACAGCTTTTTTGCAGCAGGTGCAATCTAGGAAACAAACATAAGCGTAACCAATAATGTTACGTAGTATTTATGATGTGATGATTATCTTCTTCTTCTTTCGAGTCAATGGTAAGAGACAAATTATATTTCATCCACCCAAAACTTTGCCACTCTCACGGCTCTATCTGTAGCAGACATAAGGTCCTCTCGCGTGCAGATGTCGGAGCACGCAGGGCAACTTATTAGGTTGATGATTATTATGCAACCGATTATAGTTATTGCAATAAATGTTGAACTTGGCTATGGCACTTAAATAAGTAAGTAAAAGCAAATAAAGTGGTTGGGTGTGGTAGGTAGTTTTAGCAGTATTTTTTTCGGACAATGAATAGGATGCCATGTGTACATTTTGTTGCACCCAATGCTTACTGGTCAATTGTAAACGCGTAGGTGAAGGTCTGACTGTGTCAGCAGTGAAATTAAACACCTACTTTAAACTAACAACAGATCAGAGAAGAAATATATAACACTGCAAACTATTTATCATTTCATTATTTATGTACCAAAAGTATAACTCAAAAATAAATATGTGGAGTCCAAATATTGTTTTATTGCTGTGCATCAACATTTAACAGCCTGCGCGCACCATCAACTAAACTGTCGATCGATCTTCGGATCACTCTTTCCCTCATAAAGTGCGAGAGAAAGATCCGACGATCGATCGATCGATAGTTTAGTTGATAGTGCGCGCAGGCCCTAACAGCTGTCTTCTCGGCTGACTACTCGAGCGATTTTAATATAATATTTACAGTAAGATAAGCTTGAAAAGATTGGCACAGATTTGCTGCGTGAAAATCCGATGTAATACAAATGCGTGCAGACATCAAATTCTTGATTTTATTAGCTGTTCCAATTTAAGACATTTCTGTTCTGTATGCTGCTGATTGCATTGCATACGGTACCTATAAAGCGGCGCTCTTTAACTGTTTTGACCATTTCCATTAACATGCTGTTACACAACATCCTTATTGTAGACTCGTATCAATAGATCATGTCACCCATGCTTGATTTAATAACAGATAGATAGATTCAATTCATACAACTAGTTTTACGCTTCGCGATTTCACCCGCGGCTAAATGAGTTTGAATGATGTTTTTTACTGCAGTATAAATTAAACTTTTACTCTTATTGGGACACCATAGGTTCAGTTGAAATAATAATTAAGGATTTCCAATTAGGCCCCTAAAACCGCCATCGATTTAAAAATAATAATATCTATACAACGTGTAACACGTCGTGCACGTTTAGTATGGGAAGTAATTTTTTTTTTATTAAGATAATATAAGATATTAAGTTAAGTGGCGCTTGACGCCAGGTTAGGTTAGGTTAGACTAGTGACCACAACGCACGATCCGAGCGAGCACAGCGATGTGCCAGAGCCGACATAGAAATGGAAGAAAATATGGGGCAATAAATAGGTTTGTTAGACTAGATTAGGTTAGACTAGTGACCACTAGTGACCAGCGCTATGTGCCAGAGCCGACATAGAGTGACAGAAAGAGCGCAGCGCATGCCAAGTATGAACTGAACATGCAGCACAAAATGCATTTTGTTAAACAGGAGCAGCTCATTGCAGCTTGTATAATTAATATGCTGTACAAATATAATTACAGCCATCCAGAATGACATAAATCGCGGATTGATTTTGAAATGTTTACTGACCATGAGTTGCTGACCAATTAGCTATTTCTGCGCTTACAAATTATATTTTTCTGCTCACAAAAATACCAATACTATGCTTACCATTTAATTGACACCCATTTTTTTTAGGTTTGTATTTCCCTTCCTATGAATAAATATTAGTTTGAAAAATTGCTGAATGGATATCTGATTAAAGGCAGTGGGTTCCTCAAAGTCTCGACAGCACAAATAAAATAAAAAATATAGGATTCAGAATATAAAAACATGTACAAATCTGAATTCAAAGCGTGTAGATATGATCCGCCACCGTGTAGTAGTCTAGTGGTTTCACTACTACTATTACACTTCAGGGTAGGCTCGTGCCCCTCGGTGGGGATGTATATGAGCTGATGATGAAGTATTGATGAATATTTTACTACAATTAGGCTGCCCATTATACATTCTATTGTAATGTTTAATAATATAATAATAAACAAGTGTTGTGTTTTTCTTGTCCTCATTCTTTTAAATTTTTTGTCTTGCAATTTAGTTGTTATTCAGATCAACATAGTTTCAGGAAAATTATGAGATATTATGATTATTGAGGACATAGCTGCGACTGACACACAATTTCTATGGGATAGGCAGAGCGTCAATAACTTTCTGATAGTGTTTTTTCAATGTCTGATATTATTAGAAAGAAAAAAATATGTATTGCTATAGCATTAGGTTGTCAGCCTTTTGTTTAAATTGTAAATGAAATACACTGATTAGATTTTGTAAAGTCAAATTATAAAATGATCTGCTAAGTTTGGATTTTTACTATTTTACCTACACAAATGGGCAGAATGCAAGTTAAATGGGAGTTTAAGATACTTTGGTTCTTCTCTGTCAATATACATAAGTATTACCCACAATTTACATCATGAGAGTAAACATCAGTTTTATATTTTCTTAAATAATAGGGCCGTCCCCTTTCATTTACAGACTTTTAATTATACATTTATACCAAACAAGTAATAATTCAACCACTAATGCATTGAAAATAGTGTTTACCTTTTTTCTTCTTCTTCATTTATGACATTAAATTTTTAGCAGCCAAAACTTATTTTTTTATTAGTAAACAAACAAACAACCAGGTAGGTAGGTACATATTGAACAAATGCATTGTATTATGCAACACTGATCCAAGTAACAAGGAAATACTTTGAAAATTGTGTTCAGAGGTAGACTATAGGCACACTATAAGTATGGATATTTCATGGGTCACCATGATAGGTATTATGGCGACCGGATCAATGGCAAGCCATGATTACGAGCCTACTACTACATTATTATATGAGACGTACGTGTTTCATGGCGCCAAAACGTAAATTTCGACCTTCAGGCTCAAAATACTACGATTTTTCCGCAGCGACTATGGATTACTTCGAGCGCCGGTGAACAAAATCCATCCCAGAAATGGCGGACGCCGGTGACAAGTAAACAAAACAAAAACGAACCTGTTGCGTGGAAAAAACATGAATTTCCGCAGTTCATGACTTAAAACATAATCTTCATGTGATAATCTACAACATTCATCAATAAAACTTACCATGTCGGGGCCCATATCCTTAACATCAGTTTCGAAAAAAAAGTCACTCAAGGGTTTCATGCGTACTCCGCCTAAAGCTCAATCATGAACTACAGCGAAAGCTTAGCGTGAGAAAAATAACACTTCACACATTGAACACTTGTTCTAAATTATATTTGTATCACAATCGGATATAATGCATCGCATTTCTCTCACTAAATCGTTTATTAGCAGCGAAATAGAACCAGAAAGATCGAAACTCAAAGCACAATGTTGATTTGTTTCGAACAAAGGACATACGCCGACCATAGCGCCTGCGTCAAAACCCCCCATGCACAGAAGCGCGTCGTCACTGGGTGAAACAAATTCACGCCACTGTGGATAGATGGCGTTGAAATATAAGCCGCGGAAGATGTTTCTCGTTTCTTTTTATTTATTGATTCATTGTTGTTTGTATTTTTTACAGATATTGCTATTAATTTGTTGATCAATGCCAATTTTCGGTTCTCTCATGATAGAAAATGACATTTTTAGTTTTATCTCACGGAGTCTCACCTCACCTCATACCATACTGAACGGATTTTGATAAAATTTGGCAGGGCGATAAATGGTAATGGTATCGTGATGATAGGTTAACAGACAGGCTGCTTTTTACCTCGGAAAAATGTCTTGTGCCCACTAGTAAAGGAGCTGCAACTCCTGTCTCTCATGCCGTTATATGTACCCGAAGTTACGTTGCGTTGCGGGGCTTTGTCAAACACCCATAGGAGTATCTAAAAAAATTGGTCACGTGGTCCAGATCATGGTCGTTTGATCACCATGACGTCATAAATTTTTTGTATGAAAAAAATAATACTTTTTCTCAGAAACCTACAGAGTGATGAAAGGGCTCAATGAGCAGAATAAAAAAACATGTCTTACAATACATTTCAGCCATTGTTTTCGTAAATAACTATAATAACATTTTCAAACAAACGACTTTAAAATACTCCTGTCTTACCTACGTGCAGTTTTATGTACCCGAAGTTTCGTTGCGGGATCTTGTAATAAAAAAAAAACTGGTCTGGTCACGTGGTCCGTATCATGGTCGTTTGGTCGCCATTCGCCATTACGCCATATATATTTTTTCTTCAGGAATCTACCTACCATGGGGGTATCATGTGAAAGGGCTCAATCAGCTGATTCTAAGGCCTAGCACGCAGGGCGATTTTTTTTGTGGGGCGAGGGGGGGGAATTTGTATACATACAAATTCCACATGTGGAATCCCGCGCGATTTTTTTCCGCTAGTGCGTGCACCTTCATACAACTCCATACATCACAAATTTCTGCGGATTTCATTCGCGCGAAAAAAATCGCCCTGCGTGCTAGGCCTAAAAATATACCACACCATTGTATCGCAGTTAGTTTGTATAAAATAAAAAATATTCTTTTGACAGTCATCCAAAGAATTTCTCCTGACAGGTAAAATAAGAAGATATTTATAACGAATAATTGGCCGTTAATTTAATATAAAAATAATTAGCCGTTTTTTGTCAGGAAGAGCCCAACTTGACTTTTCAAAATGACTTTTTTTATATAATACTAGTTTTCCGCCCCGCGGTTTCACCCGCAGCTAAGAGTTTTCCCGTGGGATTGAGTTCCCGACCTGTTCCTACTTTTAAAATTGACGGAATTTCAATACAAACTTCCATTCCCTATTTAACCCCCTTAGGGGTGGAAAATACAAAAACGCTGAAACACGTGTTCAGTATTTTTAAATCTTTAGCCCAAAAACAAAATTGGAAGATCCTGCCATCAAAATTGACGGAATTTCCATACAAACTTCCATCCCCTATTTAACCCTCTTAGGGGTAAAAAATGCAAAAATGCTGAAACATGTATAAATTATTTTTTAATCATTAGCCTAAATACAAAATTTGAAGATCCTACCTTCAAAATTGACGGACTTTCATACAAACTTCAACCCCCCTTTTTAGTGCTCTAAATACTGGAGTGGAGATAGCTAAATTCACTCAAATGATACTTTCACTTATTTTAAAGACTTTTGAAAATACGCCTGCTACAAATACGTCCGATTCCCGGCGGTCAGGCAAGCGACATTTTACAAAATCTTTGAATGCAGTTCTACCTATTTTTGCTATCGTCAATATTAAGAATTTCCGGATTTTAGTAAGTTTGATTCCTGGGTGTGGAAAGTTATTGTGCACCCATTTTTATTATCTTCAACGTGGGATAACACAAAGAAAAGTACATCGATTACCTTATTTAAAGAGATAAAGTACTATTCAAAACCTCTGTATATCACTGGTCCATTTGATGTGGTCCAGTAACTAGCAAAAACGTCATTTTTTATATCACGAGATAGAGGCGTTCCTGGGCATCAGTATGGCAAGCAAACATAATATAGATGATAATATATTACGCAAACATTGTGTAAAGAAATATATTTTTGAGTTGGATTCTGCACAAATTGACAATTGATCAAAACCGGGCTGATGTTGATTGGTGGAAAAAAATGCTAAAAATATCCAACCTTGGTGCATCAAAAACTAACATAATATTAAGAGATATGATGAATTTTGAATCTATGCATAAAACCCCCAAAATTAACTAACAGTCAAAGCTTTGGTCCTTCCAAGATGAGAGAGGAAATGAAAAGATGTTAAAATCCACATTTTTGAGTACCTCATTCAGACCGGAAAAAGTACTTTAAAAATTGGTGTTTCCGGATGCAAAAGTGCATTGATCATCATAGCAAATGTTCAAAAATGCAATAAAACCATAACAAATGACAATTATGTTTATTTTTGTTTCTTATTCCGGGGATACATAAATAGCTATTTCAAGTTGATATTTATGGACACTCAAATTAAAATTAAAAAAAAAAGCAGCATAGTTGTACTGATTTTCATATGAGGGCTGCTATTTATGTATCCCCGGAATATATATTGTTGTTTCGTATGGAATACGACTATTTCCGTGCATGTTTCAGAAAAACTATATTTTTGATAAACTGCAGAATATAGTTTTTTTTTTAATTATGTGAAGGGTTTGCTACGCTTGTAATTAATAGGTATGCATTCATAACTAAAAATGTGTTACAAACTTTTTTTGCTGCTTGAAAATTAATGTTTTGAAGGTAACATTTTGCTGCAACAATAGTAGGTATGTTTGCTTGAAATTAGGAGTTTTTTTGCTATATACAGTATTTTTTTATTATACAGTTAAATTATACTACCCATTGTAAAACAATGGCTAAGTTTGTTTTTATTTAATAAGTTTAGTTTGTGCACCTGTTTTACTAGACATATTATCAGTACACAAGTGCTGAAATTATTAACTAGCCTGAAGGAATGATGGAGGTCACAATTTTAAGCACATCATACAGCATGCATTCTATTGATCTACAAACGCTTAGATCAAGGATGGCGAACCTTTTTGGGCTGGCGTACCATATTTAAAAAAAAAATAATCAAATTAGGCCATATACATGCCAAAAAAAAAAATTGCTGTAGTATTTTTTGAGCTCGACTTTTCACGAAAATAAACACACAAACACAGGAGAGCATACTCAATCTATAGCGGTAAACTACTACAAGTAGGATTACTACGTTAATTCGTTAAACTTCATAGTGAATTTTTTTATACTATCTTGATTGGTGGTGTGCCCAAAATATCCTGTCGCATGCCAATGGTTCGCTGTCCCTGGCTTAGATGATTATCACTAAACAATATGCACTTACACATGCATCACATTACAATCTAAAACTTACCTGGTTTCTTATAGCAGCTACAGGTGTAAGTCCCAGTTGGTTTTGTCCCTGTTGCAAAAACTGGTTAGTTCCAGGTGCCAGCATGCCGGCTTGGCTCAAATACATGAGATGTTCAGCACTTTTTCCAATGCCATTCATAGCTTGCATGGGGTTGCCCGGATGTTGGTGAATGTCATACAATCCTTGCTGACCCAACTGAGCATTTTGCATGCCTTGTAAAGGCGGCAGCATCATAGCACTGTTTTGTATCAAATTATTGCCCAAAGTATGGTTCTGCATTGGTGCCAACTGGGTGTGAACCATGTTTGTTGTCAAATGTGCCGGGTGGCTTCCAATCACTGAGGGGTTCATAGCCAAAGTGCCAACAGAGGAAGCTATAGCTTGATTTATGAACTGATGTTGGCTTGCTTGAGAGTTTTTCATCTGAACTTGGCCTTGATGATGCATATTATTCATGTTCATTGGAGTTGGATTCTTCCATTTATCTTGGTTCTGGAATAAAGAAAATAAAATTTTAGTAAAATTTATTACACTCCAGAAATGTTAAAAAGCAATACTTGTTTAAAATGTGTAATACTTATAGGTATAGAACGGAGCTTAATAAGATATGTGCAAAAACTATAGAAAGATGCACACCAAGTTTTGTAATAATGATTTACAACTATAAAAGCAAGATTTTTAAAAAACATGTTGTCTGTATTAACTTATTTCATGTTATCAATAGCAAAAGGTGATTAGTAATTTTGAGGTTATATTTACTAACTCAATCAATGTTTATAGTTTGTAAACTAAGCTATATTGAAAATCAATTAAATGTGAGCATACCTCAGCAATAGCGTCGTCTCCGACGGCCCAGCGCTGTTTGGGCGCTAGCGACGGCAGCTCGCCCTCCTGGGGCTCTCGCTGGAACACATAGTGCACGGCGGCATCGTCCTGCGAGCGGGCCTGGGACGCGCGGGCCTGCACTCCGGCCTCACCCGCCTCTTCTTCCGCTCCCGAGCCCGGCCACTTCATTGGGCTACCGTGAGGTTCAAGCATTCAGTTCCACTATCAGATCCTTTGCAACCGTAAACACAATCCTTCTATTTGTATATGTATTGTATAGAACACTACGGCCGATGCTAATCGAGTGAGATGTATAATCGAATCGTTTTACATGATCATTTGGACAAAACACAGAAGGCAGATCTCAGCATCGAAGGCATTTAGCGACAAATAGCAATCCTTTTGTCTTTGTAATGACAGTTCGTGGTTTTATCGAAGCGCGATGACAGCCGCTCTAGGAAACCAAAATATTGCAAGCGCTGCAACGGTCTCCTTGACGGATCGAACACAAAGACGACAGAAGAAATCGATGAGTCGGTCGGGCGAAACAAAATTTTAGGGAATTCAAAGAATTTAGATGTAACACACGTATTGCTAATGTAATAACTTCACGGTTTCGAGATTTGTCGGCGTCGAAAACTGAACGGAATAAACACTCAAAATAATACACTATTCACACAATTTCTAAACAAAACGACCACAAATATAATTACTATATGTACACAGAACTATTTACAATGTACAATTTTTACAAAAAACCCGGTTTATGCCATTGGCTACTGTCGATACTTTCTGATTTAGAAAAGACGACAAACATCCTTCACTGCCTGTCCGCCATAATCGGTCGGGCAGATGCTTGCTGTGCGCGCGCAACGCGCAAAGCTATACAAAAATAAACATAAATACATAGACAATTACGTCTCTTTACACGTACCTATAACAAACTTTACACCGGCATTTTAAATATCCCTAATAGAAAAGTTCTTGGCAAATTTTTCAAATCTATTTTCATCAATTTTATGAGATGTTAAAATAACTAAAATGCCTGAATTTTATTATCAGATTTTTTACATTGAACTATCAAATATATAGCGTAAAATGAAACACTAACTGTCAAATGCGACCATAGATTGTAAACTTCATCGCTTCAGCAGTAAAAACCTCCCATACACCATACACATAGGACTGGGAACACCACAGACTTCAAAGTATAAAAAAAGGAAATAAACATTGTGGAGAGTTTATTCTGTTATGATTATGAGATTGATCTAATAAACTTTTACCTGAGAATTTACGGGAGAATACATTGAATACAGTTATACATTGTACACTAAACAAAATACTACAGTGGCAACAGGCAAGAACACCTTTTAGGCAGAGAACACTGGTCAGGGAAATTTTGCTACCTCCTAGCTAGAGCATAAAGGTGATTCCAACAAAGTGATTTTTATAAAAAGTTGCCTTACTGCTAAAGAATATTAACATTACATTATACCTAGATCCTTCTCAATCTTTCAATATTGTACTTATGTTCCATGTTTATGTTGTAACTACAAAAATAAACAAGATTATTGGAAATATGACAATGTTCTTTATTTACTTAGAATCAAGTATTATCAAGTACAACTAAAACTTATATAGGCTTAATTTTAAAGTGGAGACCAATGAGTGAGAAGACTAGACACTTCAGGTCTTGCACGAGGTAGTAGAAGCAGCGAAGGCCTTCAGGGTCCCGAGACTGATTCACATCCACCAAAGAACCAGTTTTAGAAGTTGTGAAAGAGATGTGCTCCTCACCAATGACTATTTCCAATTCCTGAAAATTAAAATACATGTCATTTTATTTCAATAATGTATATCCTTCTCAGAAATTAATTATAATTATCTCATTGAAAAGTTACAACTACATACAAACTAAAATTTTACACTATAATATTTTTTAAGTTCAATAGGTAGTTATTTTATTAAATATTTTGTAAGAGGTTATAAAAAATTTAAAAGTGTTTACACTTAAGCTCGTTTAAAAATTAGAATTAGAAAGTCTCATATGTATAAAATGATTAAATAGCCTTTAGGTTCATCGAATAGGTAAAGTTACAAAATAGGCACAAAGGAACGAAAACTAACCTGTCTTCCTACTCGATCTGGCTGTGGCCATAATCGGTCGTCTTCATGCATTATCTCTGAGTCACTAATGATTCTTTTCAGCTCTTCCATCACGCAAGGGTGCACATACGCTTCTTTACGAATCATTGTATCATTTTTGTAGTTTGAGTTATTGGCGTACCGCAACTTTCCATCCGGACGAAACTCAAACTCGAGGAACTCATGTCCAAACTTTCCCTTGTGTCCCACGTAGTAACGTATATAAAAATCTGTCGACATTTTCAATAGAAACAGGAATTATCACATAAAAAACCTGAAAACGTTGGTGAAACTGTGGGATACGCGAGTATGTAGAATAGCGAAGGACTTGCTAACGAACGCCGACTCCTAGGACGCCTAGGATGACCGACTCCCTTCCCTTCCCTCCCTCCTCCGAATGACACTATGCCTTACGTTTTTGAATCATGTCTGAGTAAATGTAAAGAGTAAAAGTAAAGTTATTCTTCTTCTAGTGCGATGTGTGCGATGCAAAGAAAAGAAAAGATCATGTTTTTTTTATATTTTCATCATGCTCGCAACCTTGTCGCAATCGCGTTCTTTGCTAAAACAAATAATAGTAAAAGATGAAGAGATGAAAAGTAAAAGTTTAGATAATATGATTAGCTATCTTCACAAACGTTATAATCTAAAAGAAAAAAAATAACATGATGTCTATGGTTTAGTGTTGTATTTACGTATTTACCGGTTATTTTGATTCGGTACCAATGCGAATACCGAGGAGATTTTATTCTGAGAAAATTGCGATATTTTAATTTCTGTTTTTCTTTGAACAAACTTTTATTATACCATGGAAAAAACCTACCAACTTACTCTTTTTCCTCAGAAGAAGGAAAGCTCTCCTGTGTTACGCAATGCACGTACCGAGGAGTTTTTATTCTCAGAAAATTGGTTTTCTTTGGAGCAAACCGAATAAACCTAGCAACTTACTTTTTTCCTTAAAATAAAAACTCCTTGTGCTGCTCATTTCTTGTATTATTTTGATTTTGGAATGAATGTCAAACTTTTGTTTTTGAAATTTCATACTTCACTTGTTTTCTTCTCTCAGGCACGTCGCGTGTGAGCAGTAATTTTTTTGTGGATTTCTTAATAAATATAAGTGAAAATTCAGTGATTTTCAGTGCTTAATAATGTTTTAGTTTGTTTCTAAGCAAAAATAAAACATAAGTGAAGTTTTTTATTTGAAAAGGGCGCCCTTCCTGCGCGGTCCTTTGCGTTTTGAGTAATAAGAATAAATTAATGTCTTCGAAAGATTATTTATTGGTTACAATATATTATAAGAACTTTCGAAGAAAATATAGTTTATTCCGATTGTGTAATATAATATCTGAGTGTATAAAAAAACCCGTTTGAAAACTTTGCGGAACTAAGCATAGACTACAATCCATAGATTACAGAAGTGTAGAGGTATAGTAGTTCCATACGTCAAACAATCTTTCCTTTTGCGACCCAACCAAGATGGGTGAGTAAACTTTGAATGTTTCGTTAAAATCCAGTTATATCTTTTCAATGGTTAATTTAAAACAGTAATCTAAGTGTAAAGTGGTTAGTGCTTGATACAGCGATTTCATTTTCATAGATATTTCAGTTATTTACATTGTAACTTTGTGAAATAATTGTTGTGATGGAGAGGTGAAGGCAAGTTTTGTTCATGATGATGATAATGTCGTGCAGGTATCAGTCGCGATCACTGGCATAAACGGCGGGCTACGGGCGGCAAACGCGCGCCCATCCGCAAGAAGAGGAAGTACGAGTTAGGTCGCCCGGCTGCCAACACCAAGGTATGAATGAAACATAACCTGTTATGCTCCTAGATAACCTAAGATTTGATGAAATGTGCGGTTTCCTCCTAAACAATTCTGCCTATCCTTACATTGGAAGGAATTGGAAGTGCTAAATTTCTCCTAACCTTTATAAACATGTGCCCAAATGAGTAATAATTAAATGTATCTCCACTTCAATTCATGTTAATATTATTTATTTCCAGCTTGGCTCACAGCGTATTCACTTGGTGCGCTCTCGCGGTGGTAACACTAAATTCCGTGCCCTGCGACTTGACACTGGCAACTTCTCCTGGGGATCAGAATGTGAGTTTTAATTCAAGTTTTTATTATATTTAATTATTTGCTGTGTGTCAATTCATTTCAATAATATCCTTTCGTAACTGGTCTTGTCTTATTAAGTATAAGTATTTATATCCAATGTTTCTATTTATATTTCAGGCTCCACCCGCAAGACCCGTATTATTGATGTGGTATACAATGCATCCAACAATGAGTTGGTGCGTACCAAAACCCTGGTGAAGAACGCCATTGTGGTGGTTGACGCAACCCCCTTCAGACAGTGGTATGAGTCCCACTACCTGCTGCCACTCGGCAGAAAGAAGGGAGCTAAGCTGGTGAGTTGTTCACTTATATTTTGTAAAGAAACTGTTGATAAATATCTTATAAGCAGTTTTAGTCTTCTGTTTATAAGTTAGGTTAAATCATAGGTTATACAAAATTATTGATATTTAACAAAAGTGATGAAACTTTTTGCGTGTCATATGCAGCTATGGCAATGATTAGAACATTATCTCAGAGGATCTGACGAGTGCTATATTCTTTCTCCATTTATATCATGAGTTCTTCATGTCAATCTGTTGTTTGATATTCCAGACCGAAGCTGAAGAAGCCATCATCAACAAGAAGCGTAGCAAGAAGACCGCTAAGAAATACTTGACCAGACAGCGCATTGCTAAGGTTGAGGCTGCTCTGGAAGAGCAGTTCCACACTGGACGTTTGCTAGGTGAGATTCCAGGCTTTTGATAAACCACATTCCTAAATTAAAAATAAACTGTGCCCATTGGGTTTGTTTATAAGTGTTTGATGATGAAATCGAGAAGTTTTGAAGCTGCACAAACAGACTGGTACCGTTTTGGGAACAGTCTAGCGGCTGTATGATTCAGCTTGTCATAGTTACTCTGATCTAATACTCTTCATACATCTTTATGATGGTTTGTATGTTGTTTGCTGCTGATTGGCTGTTTATTTTACAGCGTGCGTGGCGAGTCGACCCGGCCAGTGCGGCCGCGCCGACGGCTACGTGCTCGAAGGCAAGGAACTAGAGTTCTACCTAAGGAAGATCAAATCCAAGAGGGCTAAGTGAGAAGTGTAATTGTATAAATAAACTAAAAACTCTATTAATTCTTTCATTTTTATGTAGCTATTTATATATAAATCAACAACTTACACTATAGCTCCGATAAACCATACAGCTTATAAATGTTGCCCATTATCACTTGCATTTTGGATACATTCAGGTACACAATTTTTCTCAAATCAGTTTCTCTAATCCAAATGATTCAACACACTCCTGCAATCGATGTTGTAGTTTAGTTCCTTTTATCACTTGCGTTTTAGGGATTTCAGATTGTATCAGTTCACGATTGAATCCACAAAAATCAGCTTAAATCACAATTCTTCCATGCTGGACTGGGAGCAATAGAAAAACATAGAATGTGCCAGCTGCATCTCCTCCCCTCCCGGGCATGCTGTGTAAACCAGCTAAGGGATTCGAGGGTTTCAGTATATTGTAATTTAGGCGATGGGCTGACACCCTGTCACTACAGCAATACACAGATACATGCACAGATCTATCTTAAACAACCCTCAAAACTTGTCATACGTGGCGGAACGACCTTTGTTTGGGTCGTTGACGCTCTGCTTACCCAATTAGGGTTAAAGGCGTGATTTATGTATTGTAAAATCAGCTTAACTGATGGACTGCAAACTGCCAAATTGAAGTTTTTTATGCTGTTGGCGCGACTGCCACATTTTCGCGCCAATCCATAAAACTCAAAATTTTTGAGTTGAGTTTCACGGGTTTGGAGCAGTGCGTAAACGCTTTATCTGTTGGTTCTAGTCTTAAACAGACTGACTGCAATCCAACTGCCAAATTGCAAATCCGATTCAGTTTATATGCAGTTGGCGTGACTGCAATGAAACTGCCCGTGCTGCAGTCTGAGTGCAGTTGCTGTTGGTTCTAGTCTAGACAGACTGACCGCAAGCAAACCAACTGCCAAATTCAATATTTCATTCAGTTTGTACGCAGTTGGCGCGCCTGCAAGCAATGATTTATAACCCGTTTACATAAAGAAAGGATCTGTAAATGGCGGCCGCTTGCATGCGTTCTCTTCTCGCCCACGGAGCGACCAATCACGAAGCGAGCGGCCGCCATATACAGATCCTTTCTTTATGTGAACGGGATTTAGTAGACGTGCCGAAACCTACCTTAAATTATCAATTTTTCAGCCGAGACCAAACCTACCTAATTTCGCGTGACGAATGACTGCTGAATTCTACGCCGAACGCAACTGCCCGTGCAGTCTGATTGCAGTCTGTGTGCAGTTAAAGTTGGTTCTAGTCTAGACGTTTCTTACGTATGATTAGGATTACGATTGAAGTTTAATTTTGTGGTAAAGGACAGATAAATGAAACTAGAGAAATGTACAAAAGCGACTATAATATCCTGGAATTAAGGGGATCGACCATCTTGCCGGCCATCAGAGACACGTGGATGGTGGAGTCCATAACGAAGTACAGGAACGGATATGTTGCCGAGAAGCTCACTGGGTGCCGGTTTGACACGTATCCTGGAATAAAAAAAAACTTAAAGATTAGTTAACGATATGTCGCTTGATGTTGCCGAAGTGTTGCTAACTCAACGGACAAAGCCGCGGCCCCCTGTTCCACCTATCCCACCTGGCCTGTCCTCCCTAGGAGGGAAGAACGGTTTTTTTTTTCTACTAGGTGGGATACTATTTAAAATTTCTATTTTAATTTTAGATTTCTTTATATATATTTTTGGACGCGTTCAAAACTATTACACGGTAAGGTTTTACAATCTCAAGAAAGTGTTTCCGTGCTTCGAAGGGCCCGTTTTGCCGTTGACCCCGGTCGCCAGACAGATACTTCTTGATACGTCGTTCGTCGACGACTTGCGATTGCGACTACATTTTTCTTTATAGTGGGACACCACAGGCTCATAAATAAATAAATAATAATATTATAAAGAGGAAAGATTTGCATTTTTGGATATTGTGTGTGTGTATTTTTGTAACGAATAAACATAAAAACTACTGGACCAATTTCAAAAATTCTTTCACCATTAGAAAGCTACTTTCACCTTGAGTATCATAGGCTACTTTTTACCACGGGAAATTACATCATTCCCACGGGAAAACTTTTTTAGCAGCGGGTGACACCGCTGACAGAAAGCTAGTGCTCCATATGTTTGTATGTGGGATCTTCGGACATTCTGTATTAACTTGGAGCATTTAAAATTTCTTGATTAAATTAAATATTACTGTTGAAGTGTTCAATACTGGAGGTTTACCTTTCGAAATGAATTTATAGGTAAATGGTAATGGCAATAGAGAGGGCTTTGACCACTGTGACGAAATAATAGGGGATCGGAATCACGATTGTTGCTGCAAATTGAAACTGAAAGTCAATTGTTTGTTCACCGGATCACTATTACCATTAGCGTTCCATCACGAACGTCCTTGCTATGCTAATACACCGGCGCTTATCAGGAACATCGCAAACTAAATAAAACCAACAACAAAGACTATGGTGGCAGGAAACAATCATCCCCGTAATTTTCCCAGTTATGTCCATTTATGCAATTGAAAAGAAATATCCGTTAGTGATCATTTTCATACCGCGATTAGGCATTCAGGTCGCTGTAATGTGGATGCAGCGATTTCCCTATTTGTGGTATTTGATCTAGCATAGCTAGCTCGCGGTTGGTTCGGCCGGTCGTGGGTCGTCGGCGCGACGCGGCGCGGCGGCGCATCAATGGAGTCAAACGCGCGTGTCGCCGCGTTGCGCCATCCGCGCGAGACAATGGCCGCGGCGCGCCGCTCTCGCCACTTCGCACCTCGCCTTCGCACTCTTTTGGCAACAATTATCTCGGTCCCTGCGCCAGAAAACGAGGGCACGGGGACGCGTATGTGTAATTTTCAGAGTAATCTGAGTCTAATTATTGTCATTCCATTCTAGATTGTCAGCAGAGTTTATTTATCTCGCAGGTTTTGTCTCCGCATCTCGCTGCTGCAAAAGTTAATGGTAGGTTTTTAGGATTAATGCGTCCTTCATGGTGGCCGATTGAATTAATGTGGAATTAATTGTGGAAAATCAATTTTGTAATTTTTCGGAGCGCATCAATGTCACACAAGGATGTTCCGGCGTAGCGCGGCGGCGCGTGACGGCGCTGGAGGTGGCCGCCGCCCGGTCTTGTCGGCGCGCACGCACCTGCGGACCTCAGCCGTAATTAACTGGATCACACCGGAACTGAAGGGCTTGAGCCTCATCACCTCGGTTAAACGGTTCACAGAGAACAATAGCATGATACCCGTGTAGCAAAAACTCGCACCATACTATAAACGTTTTTAATAGCTAGTCTATTTTGGCTAACACTGCTACAAGGAAATTCTGTATGTCCATCATATCATGGTTGGCTAACCATGACCGTGAATAAGCGAACATTTAACAACATTTCGACTGTTTACTTACTGCTGCTGGTGTTGGAGTCGGTCTCCTGGTACTTGCGGATGGCGACGGAGACGGCCTGCTCGATGCTGCGCACGTACACGCCCGCCTGGTGCGTCATCGGCGTGAAGTCGCGCTGTCGCGGCTCGAACACGTCGCGGATACCCAACTGTGGAAAAAATATAAAATTGTTAGAGCGCAACAGCAAACAGTAGCTAAGTACTCTTTTATCTTAGCGGCTTGGTGGTACTCTGCGGTATTTTTTTTGCAAAGTAGCGATAGTTATCGCAGTAAACGCTCATATACCCGGGTACAAACGTGGTGCCCACGCACAAAATGAGAAACAATTTATTAGGCTACTGCTAATTTAAATAAACTTTTGTTAAGTTTTGTTTGGTATGCAAATCATTTTGTAATATTGCGTGCATGTTTGAAAAATAAATGCGTGCGTCCCCATTTAATTTCCTTTTCTGCATGGTGGTGTGGGGTAGCGTCAATAATGTCATGGCGGTTAACGGCCCTTATAGATAATAGACTTATATACAGTCACGTTTGTATCTCTTACGGAAAGGCAGACCGTCAACGACCTTACAAAATCGCGTTTTCGTCACGTTTGACAAGACTCCCTCTACTCACTTGGGAAGAGAAGCAGAGAACATTTTATGTTTTTTATCGCTCAAAGTCCAACATGGAGTGGAAGTAATAGATTTGTTTAAAATTGTTACATTCATGCTAAATCGTCATTTGTAATCATCATTATGCATTCATTGTACTTTGCCTAAATGTTCGTCGACGGTCGAACATGGTCTGATGAGGTATTGTGGCTCGCGGATTTTATAATTGCCCACTACTTCCATATTGTCACCTTCGGCAAACCCGTAATGAATTATGACCATGATTTTTGGTTATGAACATTAGTATGGAACATTACATGGGCCTACCTATAAAGCGTTTTTAAGCAATTTTGATGAGAAAAATACAATAGCACTAAATGAAGGCTAATTTCATTATGTGCTTCAATTATACAGCAGTGCATGGGTCTTACATGCTCAAGCTGAGTCACTTAAAGATCATGAAACATTCTCAGACAAAGGCAACGTTTTTTTTAAGATAATCAGCTGAGATACGAACTTGTCGAAACTTAAGTAAGTACCTTTTGCAAATCCGTGGTAAGCGTGACATGGCCTTTGACTGTAAAGCTCGGTACGATGGCTCTCACTCGTCGGGGACGTAGCGCTGAACAAACATCGGAGAGATCAGATTCCCTGGCCATCCTTGCCAGGAGTCTGCCAAGCTCGGGGGCACCTCCCCTCGTGGGCAGGATCACGAGGAGATAATATCGCTCCGAGTCCAGGGGCAGGCGAAGAGCTGAAGCTTCTAGATGTGGTAGATATGCGTGCTCGAGGATCGTGTCGTAGTGCATGTAGGTCACCTGATAGAAGGAATGTACCTATAGAAATGCTTTGAATAAATACCATAGCACAACACAAATTTACTTGCAAAGTGTCCTGATACAGACCTGAACATTCCTCAATCCATTTGCTAAAAACATTTTATTCCCATCGAAATTTGGAATAGATGGATCCGAGGCTACAGGAATAGGGATGTCATAAGATCTGTGAAATAGATAGTCATCTACATATGGTGGATTTGTGTATACGAAGTCTACAATAGACTTCTTTCGACGTTCCAGAGTTTCTAATGTCGAATCATTTGGTACGGTTGTAGATACTACTTCATCAACTGAAGTTGTTAAACTTGTAGTTTCAGTTTCAGACATAGCTTCAGGTGCCGAACTCTCCGTCATCTGTGTAGTTTCTCGAGCAGTTGTTGAATTGGAAGTTGTGTCAACTGTTGATTCTGCGGTACTGGGCATGTTCGAAGTCGTGTCTACTTCGTTATTAGCCGCTGGCTCTTCCGACATAGCTATAGTCGACGATGTTTGTGCAGAAATTGATTCTGTGTCAGTTTGGGCAAGCGTAGATATAGAAGGAACCGTAGTTTCTTCTGCTGTTGAGGCTGTTGTTGTGGTAACTAAAGTTGTGGTTTGAGCTTCTGTTGTTTGTGGTAGAGTCGCCGCTGTAGTTCCTTCAGTACTAGCTATCGTTGTGTCTGCTGTAGTGCTTTCTGAATTTGGCGCGGATGATGGTGCTAAAGTTGTTGGTCCTCGAACGTCAAGATCGTTTACGGTCTCGGCGTTAGGATTTGCCGTTGGTTCTTCTCTGGTAGTTGCGGGCATAGAACTTGTTGGAGTATCTGCAGCTGCTGTGGAAGCCATGCTAGGGGCAACAGTGGTGGTCTCATTAGTTCCGTTAGTAGGAGCAAGTGTAGGCAGCTGCTCGTTATTATCCAAATC
The DNA here is from genome assembly GCA_029255725.1 of Scrobipalpa atriplicella. Classification (NCBI taxonomy): domain Eukaryota; kingdom Metazoa; phylum Arthropoda; class Insecta; order Lepidoptera; family Gelechiidae; genus Scrobipalpa; species Scrobipalpa atriplicella. The sequence goes on along the minus strand of JARACY010000555.1, from coordinate 52,605 downwards.
GAAGCCGTAAAACCGCAAAATCTTTTTGTATCCATCGTTGAACGTAACGTTTTCGTTGTTTAGAGCTAATCCCGCGAGGAAGCCTTCTTCGGGGACAAAGTACGTCTGTAATAAGCAAAATAATATTTTGTGCAAGTCTGTCTATAGGTAATCATGATATTTACCTATGTGTGGTGCAGTTATTTTTTCCGGTGATTTTTATGAAACCCATGAGGATATGACGTGATCGTTAAACCATATAAATTTTAAACTCAAAGAAAGATACAACTAAACCGTGATTTCCTATCCTATTCCATTATTTCATCGAACCACTCGGGCGAGCTAATCGATGTAACACAGTCTACGAAAGTAAATATCTCGTAGGTAGCTTGTTTCGTAGCAAGTTAGAGTTCCGTATCGCAGGAAGATCGCAAATTTCTATATCCTGCAAATATTTGTCTACTTGGACTTGGACGTGACATGATAATATCATTCAAAGAATTAAACGTTAGTTTTATGAAATAGGCTTTAGATCAAATTAATTTAATTCGACTTAGTTAAATTCTTCATAACTCCTCCTCCTCACTGATAATAACTCCAGAAGCCGTATTTATGAATATTTTTGAAAAAGTAACTTTCGCATGCGATTTTTGTATGCGCATTGGAGTTCGAGCGCTTCAAAAATACGGCTCCTGCTCAAATTTTTCACCGGGTGACTTTCCTGTTATGTTTGACTTTTACAGTATTTCAGTAAATTATTAAACAAGTTACTGGCCTATATAGGTTAATGTTACAATTTACCTGCCCCTTCAACACATTATCACCAACACAATTCATACAAAATGTGACTCACTTTTAACGTCCGATGTATATCTCTAAAGCCTACTCTCATCACATTCCTATTCCAAGGCAGCTGCATAGATCGCTGTATCTGGTACGAGGATTCGCCATCAATGCCCTCATATAGAGCCACCAGGATCCCCATCAGACCGTAGGGAGAGAACGCGATGTTGTTGTCATTCAAAAAGTTGTGTTCGGCCAGCACTTTCAGTCCGAAACCGTTAGTAACGTCCACCATGTGAGCTAAAGGTGTACGGCCAGTGTCCCATATTTTAATTTCTATTGGCACTCCATATTCACTACTGGCGGCTATATGGATTGAGATGCAAAAGCAGAGCAGGCGCGGGATGGTGTTGCCGCAGACGCGGACGCAGCGGACGCGACTGCCCACGCGCATGGTGTTCGCGAATCTGACGCACATCTGACGCCGCTTCACTGATCACAGACCCATGTTCGTTTGGGCTAATCTTTCCATCTAATTAGCATCGAGACCCGGGGCTTTCGGTGAATGCCCTCGCAAGCTTGAGCAAAAGTTCACGAATTTGCTAATAAATAACGAGACTCCTTCGCGTCTACTGCCTACACCGTTGTTTCTTTTATGCTTCGTAATTTTGCTCTTATTAGATAAAAGTGTGTTATGTATGTTAGTTATTTATGATGACGACGTGATTGATTCGTCTAATATTTAACACAAATAAATACACATTTCTGTAAGTTATAGATATAATTACTTCAATTGGTACCTAGTTTTAATTTTAGGAAACCTTACAAATAGGCAACACGCATATTTATTAGATGATAGGTGCATGAAATCACGCCTTCATTTCTTACAGGGTAAGAAGCAGGTAGGCAGAGCGTGCGAATAACTAGCAGAATAAATTTTCGCCCCGTATGACAATTACTGAAGATAATTTAAGAAAGATTTGTGTATCGTAATCTGAATGGTCGCTATAGGTAGTGATAGGTGTCCATCACAAGTCCATCTGTTCTGTAAAAAAACAAACAAGTTTTTTTGTCACGAGAATACAAAAGTGTTTATTCTGCTAGGACCAAGTATCAGTGTTGTGTTGATTCTTGGTCCTAGGTATTCTGGCAAATGACATTATAAATGAATACTATTTCATTCATGAATGAAAAAGTGCAAAAGTTTGAGCCCGCCAAAAATTTTAAACTGTACCATAGACTAGAGAGTGACTGTTTTGATTCGTACAATAGCAAGCTTTATTTGAAAACTAGCTTTCCGCCCGCGGTTTCTCCCGCGTTAAATGAGTTTTCCGTGGTAATGAAGTATTTTCCCGCGTTAAATGTCATCCAGGATCTAACCTGTTTCTTCCCAGTCGGTCCAGTAGTTGACTTAGGTCCAGTAGAAGCTTAGGAGCACAGTAATTTTTTCTGATTCTAAAAGTGTCCTTCAGGCATTGGAAAAATTTCCTTTTAAAATGAAGCCATATTATCCAATTTTGTTTGATATTCGAAAAAAAAACTGGCTTTATGCATGTCTAAAAGTTTTACAGTTGTATTTTGTTGGGTTCCTAGCCATTGCCGCATAGTGGGAAACGAAACGTATCACTTGTCTTTTAATGAATTAGCTTAAATACTTTAATATACTATCATCCTTTATTGTCTTTAATAATATTAAAATTTAGTGTATGTATATTTATGAAATCTGGCACAAAGTTACTCTAATGCTTAAAAAAAAAAAAGATTTTGACAGCTACTATTATACCACCAAATTAAATCAGCTATCAACGTAGCAAAAATTTATGTTCTCTCTCTTTTACTTCTATAAATTTCACATATCTTTTCTTTTCATCACAATAACCATAGATAGAGCAGATTGTTAACTTGTTAACTTGGCGACATTAAAATGAATATGGACGACGTCAAGACTGCGAAACAAAAAAGAGTCATCGCGTCTTTTTCTCAATAATATCTGTTGCCTCTGTTGGATATTATAATCTCAGTTTTAGCATTATCTGGTTTATGTTCAGTGCAAAGTCTTAGTTTAATTAATTACTGAAGAATACTACGAATAAACCTGCGGCGACGTGACTGACACTTGCCAAGAGGTGAGTCCCATTTCTGTTCTACTTTACCTATTTTGAATCATAAGTATAGGTATATGAATAAAGCAAGAATCAAATGAAATAAATCCTAATAAATGTATTCCAATCATAAAAGTGGTATGAACCTGATCAGCTATCAAACAGAAAATAAGGTTAGGTCTGTCTGATTTCGTTTGCATACGCGTTCATTATGTCCCGGGTTTGTCGGTTCTAGTTTAAATTGTTTACTGTAAGGTCGATATTTGTATAAGTTTCCGGATCCCCTATTATTTGCATGCACACTGTCTAGAAGATATTCTTGCCCCACACAATTAAGGCTGTATGCAACCTGTAAACAGGGAAAGTGTAGCGACCAACATTTTTGGGTTTAGACACCTAATTTTATTATGATAGGGTTGGTGTTATAAACTAACTTTATCTATAGAGTTAGTAGGTATAACTCGTTCACTTAAAGAAACGATTTATAAATGGCCGCCGCTCGCATGCGTTCTCGCTCACTCTCTATTAGGTAGAGTGAGAACGCATGCGAGGTGGACCAATCACGAAGCGAGCGGACGCCATTTTTAAATCGTATTTTTAAGTGAATGAGTTATATGTATTATCATTAGTTTGTGGTTAAAAGATAGCATCCAGTGGTCCTTGTGGTCATTTACTTACCAGAGAACGAAAAACCTGGAATTTGATTACATTTTGCTTTTAAATTCAGTTATAATTTTATAATTTAACAATTTTATTTCTATTTTTTTTTTACACAGAGTTTCTAGTACATGTTTAGCCCTATCTCGGGTGTTATACCTTTTCTGTTACAAGTTGCATATGCGCTATCAAGATTTCGGTGTGGTCAACTTGATAAATTTCTGGTGGTAGAACTAAAATTATACACATACAATACACTGCATTATACATACAAAAATAATGAGTTATATATACCTAATGGTAAAATTTTGAAAATTATAAAGTTTTACCCTGTTGGAACGGGTCATTATATTTTATTTCTTCAATGCCTGTAAGATAGGTTATTGGCTACATGTAAAGTAGGTTGAATAAAAAAAGAGCAAATTTATTTTAATAAGTAAGAAAAAAAAGTCTGTACTCAAATAGTTAAATAAGCACTTTACCAATATAAAGTAATATAAATTCCATTTAATTACTTTCTGTACTTCAGAGTCCAATTTTGACTAGACATGCATGTTTTGGCTCCGTTTGAATAGTTTGTTTGTGAGTTATTTGTCAGATGTTCTGTTCAAACTGTGAACATGATTGATTACCAACTTTCTGATATAAAAAAAAACAAATTGAATTGTTATTCTTACCTGAAAAGTAGAATGTGTTATGTATGATAGCACAAAGCTTGTGAGTGGGGAGTGAAGATTTGGACCGTAAGTATGTTATCAACAGTGTAAGTATCAATTTGTTTATAATACAATATATACAAGATTATTAGCATACCCAGAGCCTTACACTGATGAAGAATGAATTTGTTTTCCAGTTGTGGGAGATTGAAGAAAGAAGATTGAAGTTTGCCTTACATTTGTGAGAAATAGTTTATGACCGTATATTGGTCATAAACTATCAAGTGTAGTGCATTAAGATGGATGAAGGTCCGCCGGGGGCAGAGGGCTATGAAGACTCAGTCACTGAGAAGCCCAGTAAGAAGCCTCTTGAAGACTCATCCACTAAGGTAAATATAAAATTTAAAAGTATTCCCCGTAATTACTTTAAGTATTTTCGAGATATAAATAAAATTTTAATATTATTATGATACCACCATCATTATTACACCATAGTGCGCATCTAAGCTTCAGATATCCGGATAACCCTTGCACTTTGTTTTGCAGGGTTGTGTTCTTGCAAATAGAGTTACCTACATGCCCTAAAGTAAATTTTGAGAAGTGGTGCTGTTTCTTTATTTGCCACCACTTTTAGGGGAGTTACGGGAATAATCCCATACAAGGTTAATTTAATTGCTTGCCATAGTTTAAGCAGTGTTTTAGTAACAATAAAGGATCAAATAAAATATTTTGTAAGTCCTACTAAAAGATACTTACCTGTACAAAGTTATCCACAATGAGAAGGATCTTTTAATAATATAATAAAGATATTAAAACACCCCTTGAGCTATGGCACGCAATTAAATTAACATTGTATTTTAAAAAATATTGGTCACTCTACATAGAGCATTTGCGTGTTTTTAAAGAGATGATTTTATGACGCTAATTAGGCAATGAATCTATGTTTTATGTATTCAATTATTTAGTAGTAATTTACTACTAAAACCGGCCAAGTGCGAGTCAGACTCGTGCACGAAGGGTTCCGTACCGTTAGGTATTCATATAATATTACACGCTATATTTTAACCTTTTGTTACCAGTTACTGTTATTAATATCCTTTTATCCGGGTAATCAAACAAAAAACCGGCAAAAAAATGACGTTTTTGTATGGAATATAAATAATAATAAAATATTTATTTTATTTCAATTTAATTATTTATTATTAAAGAAATTATACAAATCAATGTTCTGTGAATAATTCAATTCAAGCGTTTACGTGTTGCCGTTTTTAATACGAGCAAGAAACGGCAAAAAAAAAAGGATTTTTTGTGTGGGCCCTTCAATATTTAATTTATTTTGTTTTTAGTATTTGTTGTTATAGCGGCAACAGAAATACACCATCTGTGAAAATTTCAACTTTCTAGCTATTCATGAGATACAGCCTGGTGACAGACAGACGGACGGACGGACGGACGGACGGACAGCGAAGTCTCAGTAATAGGGTCCCGTTTTGACCCTTTGGGTACAGAACCCTAAAAAAAATAGGGTCCCGTTTTTTACCCTTTGGATTCGGGACTCTAAAAGTTTCTAGGATATATTTAAAAATCAGCTTGCAACCCCCCTTTCACGGTTGTCATGGCATTTTGTAGTGCAAAAATCTTAACAATCAATCCTACGTGAAGCGACTCTTGCTCGATAGATGTCGCTACGGGTCACGATTCTTGATTGAGCTGTAAATGGAAAAATTAAGAGAAAGGTAGTTGTTCGATTCCTTCTGCATATTGTGGGTAAGATGAATGAAACTAATGCACTATACAGACCTTCGATCCTTTCTTCCTTCCTTCCTTAAATTGGACAATTGTGTTGTGTAGCGCAATCATCCAAGGTCATCAATCATCCAAGGTCAAATCAAAGGTCAATCGGAATGTCTGGATGGTGCATTCACTACACATTGTCCGATTTAAGGAAGAAAGGATCGGAATGACACATACATATCATACAGTTCAACATAACTCGAACCGGCATATTTTTACCTCAAATTATTGCGAAAATCGCACAGTAGTAGTGACAATAAATGTTCTTATTTTAAATAAATGTTGTTATTTTAAGAATCTATGAAGGACCTTGCCTTATGGGCTCTTCAGATTCAGACCATCATCAGGTCAGATGAATATGGACAATGTGAGCGTAATCATCCGACAATCAGATGTCTGATTACGTTATACATTGCCCGATTTATTCGAGAATTTGGATAGGATCGGAAAATCTGGTTTGGAGCGGTCTTTATGGACGTAAACGAATTCGTGTAGAAAGAGATTGGATGATAGGAAATAGTAAGAGAAAGGTGACACGATGGACGAAGTGTGCAATATAGAGTGATGGAGTGGAGAGGAAATCTTTCTTTTAAGATACGAAGGAGACATGGGATTAAACAGACGAAAATAATCCCAATTAATCGGATACCATTTAGCTGGATTCTTTGTCATCCAGTCTAGGAAAATATCTGAAATATCCCTCTAGATCTTGAAGCTAGAGGCAACTTGATATCAAATTTTGCTAAAAAACTTTCCGGGGTTTTTAGACATCGCTGAATAAAAAAAAAAACCTCTTAGAACTTAGACATTTTACCGCTTGTGCCCGAAATCCAAAATGACCGTCAAAAAAAATGAAAAATGGAAAAAACATATTATGTGTATATTGATCTACCGGATTTTCGATTAATTGTGTTTTCAGTGAATTATGATTTTTTGACTGATGAGGGCGCCACTTGGCTCAGGGTAGCCCCTTAAATTGCATGTTTACATGGGCAAACCCCTGTCACCGTGGCTATCCGCTCTTTTTAGCCACAGCGTTCAATTTACGTGGAAAATACGGAAAAAAGCTACATATTTTAGGCCATATAAATAAAAGAAAATTTCTAGTCACCTGACCATCAACCTTTCAAATCATCTTATAATAAATTTATTGTTTTAAATGCGTAGTAGACATCTGGGATCCTATATATTGAGAGGTCTATTTACGACCTGTTTATGAGTTTGGTCCATAAGCCTGGTTTCCATGCTCTCCGACATTCGGTAGGAAACTGTATTTCAATAGACTAGCAAGTTTTGCTTTCCACTCTACTGAATGAAATGAGCAGCAATTGAAGATTTCTGATTTCTACTAATAGTATTTCCAACTCGGTGCTAGAAACAACTACGTCAAAGTTTCATGTCTTTTAATCGAAAATCTTGTTTCTAAAATAAGTTTTAGCTATTTGATATAACAACATATTGAAATAGTAGATTTAGTAACGTAACTAATTTGCCAACATGTATAATTTATTTTTGAATTGTGTTTTTGAATACAACTTTGTCGTAGTTTTTTCTAGCACCGAGTTGGAAATACTATAGGTAATTTGCTGGCCTCATCATTATTAGATCTTATTCTATAGGCAACAGGTATCTAAATTATGGTAATCAAAAATCATTAAATTCCTCTATTTAGTAGCAGCCTAAAATTACTGACTAAATTTGATTCATAAAAACTTTTGGAGGAATCATTTACACAGTTGTCTTGCAATTACGAATTGCATATCAAACCTTTAAAACAAACAAACGCGTTTTTGTGGTTCTTAATCTAATTACTGAAAAGGCTACTCGTGGTTTGTGTTTCTTATTAGAATAATAGCGGCGTTTTGGTGAGTACTTTGAAGACAAAAGCTTAAGTATATTAAAAATAAATAAAATTGACTGACTGACGTTCTGTTTTATTTTTTAATTATCCCACGAGACGTTGCGGATTATACTATTTTAGGGATAAAAACTCAAATCGCGTATATTATTTTCTGCGGCGAATTCACCGTCAACTTTACCGTCGTATTTTCGACGTTTGCTTCGCACCATATTGGGATAGGTTGTAATACTTGATGGTTGTGTTGGCAGGCGGAACAGGAATTCTTGGAACACCTGAACAGTTTGAAGATCAAGCTCGAGGATGGGGAGGCGCGGCCCATGGTGGAGCGGCGCGGGCGTGACGTGGGCGGCAAGTGGATCTACCTGTGCTTCCCCTGCGGCGCCATGTGCAGCGGGGAGAGCGTGTTGCAGGTGAGACGATACATATATTATAGAAGACTCGTGGCCAGCCCATGTTCATCATCATCATTGGCCACAGCATCTGTTGTAGATGATTGTTGCAGCACTTGTAGGTTTCAGGGGTTCTTGCATCGCCTTTGATGGCTACATAAAATTCTGCATTATTTCTCTATAACCCTTCATAAACAAAGTGATATTGTTCTAGACGCACATATCGGGCAAGAAGCACAAGACCAAGCTGGCTCTGCGCAGCGTGTGGCCCAGGAGCATCTTCGACGACCACCCTTATAACGCCGCGCAAGGGAACCCCGCCAAGTCAGGAAGTAAGGGTTTCTTTATTTTATACCAAGAAAATGATGATGATATCAAGAAAAAGCCGGATCGATGTGGACACAGGTGGTTCAGGATAAAAGAGACGGGAATGATAGAAAGGAGGCCTACACCAAGAAAAAGGAAGAGAAATTTAAGAAAAAGGACTCTTAGATCTAGTTTAGACCAGTGGTGGAGCGCGAGTACTCAGATGCACCATCAAGGCCACAAACTTACGGAGCACTGCACGCTATACGGTGATTGGTGGGACTGGGATGGTGGTTGTAAGCCAGGCGGCCCCTCGCGGAGCCTTCTGGCCCTTATGTGCAAATATTGTCTTAGCTATTACTACTTTGCATGTACAAAGAAAACTTATGTTTTTTTCTTCAACAGCAGCCAGTGAGAAAGTACTGCAGAAGATGGCGGAAGAAGTAGACTTGCACAACAAACCCCCCAGTGCTCTGGACCTCAAGTACAACAAGTATCGCGACGTGCGTTGCCACATACAAGACACAGTCGATGTCGTCAAGTGAGTATACAAGTGATGCTTAAGTTTACTTTTGGCCATATTTTGAATTAAATACATACATACATACATAAAGTCACGTTATTATCTCTTACTGGGTATGATCCGCGTACATAAAGAAAGCGCATGCGTTCTCGCTCACTTTCTGTTAGATAGAGCGAGAACGCATGCGAGGCGGACCAATCACGAAGCGAGCGGCCGCCGTATACAGATCCTTTCTTTATCTGCGCGGCTTACGAGTATAGGCAGAGCATAAAATGCCCAGTAAAAGGCGTCTTCGCCACGTTAAGGGCAATTTTAGTCATACTATCTTCTAAACTTGTAAATCAAGCCTAAATCACAATACACTGTGACCCTCAAATGCCTTCGCTGATTTTATAACATGCCCTGATACGGAAGGAAAAGCAGCGGTTCTGAGATTTTCTTTCGTCCCCGATCCAGCAAGCAAGTTTTTCCTGACTAAAGAATATGTATTTTTATACCAGGGCACCATTGTTAGGATTGGAGTATCTGGTGGAACATCCCCCAGAACAAGTCCATTATGAGCCGAGCTACATCTGCGTGCTGTGTTCAAAACAGGGCCATCCGCGCACCATCATGAATCATATGACCTGTTTCTGGCATCGTTACAACTACCTGGTGAGTTCCACTTCCACCCGACATTGACTCTCAGCCGGATCGGACCTTTTTTTCCGTCCGATATTTCGGATACGCCATCTTGGATTTCATAGCCATAGGTACACACATTTCTTTAAAAAAAAACACCTGGCTACCTTACCACCTGTCTCATTTCATTTTTAACAAAACGTTTCTTAAACTGTCGTTAAGAAGTTTGTGAATAAAGAACAAAATATTCTATTCACGTGATCGATTCCTACGTTTTCTCATCACCTTAAACCAACATTCCACAGGCGCGCCACTTCCCGAAGGCGTCTGCATTACTGGGACCATACCGTAACCAGAACAAGTACCGCGAGGGTGTATACGTGATCATGAACCGTCTAGCGCAGCGTATTGAAGACAAACATGGCCGTCTGCGACCCGTCAACATAGACAAGGAGGAGTACGACAAGGAGAAGTAAGAAATTGCTAAAAACAATCAGAAAGACAAGGGTATACTGGGTGTAAGAGACAGCTTCCCGCAAACTGATAGGGGTTGCTCAGTCAACTTTTTTTTCCATAGAAATTGTCTGATGGTGGTGGTTATTTTTGTATGGGAAAGTAAATTTTTGTTGTTCAGTTTCGTTGACTGAGCAATCCTTATCAGTTTACGGGAAGCTGTCCTTAACATCCCGTATAACAAGTCGCGAAATTGCGCGTCTTTAATGATTCATTTCAGTCCCTTACGCCGCAAGGCGGAAAGACTATGTGTTATGGTTGTTGGTGGATTAAAACAATTCGTTTAGGACATTAAACGCGTGATCTGCCCGTTACGCGTGAAACTGATCAATTTTCCCTATAAAAAATTTATCGTACTTCGATCTGTCATGGTCGCGACTATAGTTGGTTCTGTTTGTGGCAGGGAGCTGATCCACCAGTGGTTGTTCAAGAGCGTGCACTTCACGGAGCAGATGGGCTGCACCTTCGAGGAGGTGGTGGACGTGGACCTCATCACCTCGCTGCACCAGTCCAGTTAGTATTGGTATCTATACTACTCAAATAAAATTAAATATAATGAAAAACAAAAATGGACTTCCACATACAAAATTTTCTTTTAATTTTCTGAACGAGTTTCCTTGTGAAAGTTGTTCTAACTGATCAACCCCTTTCAGTTTTCGCTACAGCGTCCCTTATACCCGGTGTACTATAAACTTTTGAAACGTTATCTATTCCTGCTAATTTAAATTAGTCCTGTCAGTTTTTCAGACTAGATATAAAAGGTTTCTGAAACAATTTATTAAACAAACTACAAAAAAAATCAATTTTATTTGCAGACGAAGACTCGAAGTCAGTACTGACAGGAGGCAAAGGAGGGTAAGTTCGTTTGGCTTAGTTTTCTGTAAACAATAATGTAGGACAACATAATGTATATTTCATAACTTCAATGGATTGCTTCGGCTTTGGTTTATTGGTGGTCGAATCCAGCATTCTCCTGAAAATTATTCGAAAAAACATCCTGCTTTGTTAGAATCAAACCATAATTTTACCAAATTGATTTTCAAAGAAACGCACCATAAAATGCTACACTGTGGACCACAGTTACTATTGAGCAATGTCAGAGAACGTTTCTAGCAGAATACTAGCAAAAAAGGTTGTCAACAATTTGTGTTCGATGCATAATACTATAAGCTAAGATTATTAATTCAAAAATAGTAGACCTACCTTCAGTTCGAGTAACTCCAATCGCTTGCGCTTGGCGCTTTTTATATCGCTGATCGGAAGGGACGTGGATGTCGTATAAGCAAATGCTATCTGTTTGTCTGCTTGGCAACTAAAGCCTTGCACTTCGAAGTTGCAAGCGATCTCTCGACTGAGACGTTTATTCTTTGTTTGCGGCGATTTATCTCTCGCAGAGGGAAACCTAGTGAATAGTAGGTGCAAAAAATGAAATAACAAATTTTCTGAAATCCAACAGTGATCATATATAGGTATATTTAACTTTGCTGCCAACGAGGGCATTAATTTCCAATTCTCACCTGCTTACGCCCCGCATTTTGGCGGGCTTTGGGGAGCGGGCGTAAAGTCTGCAAAATTTAATTTGATTAGAATCTTAGGTCAACAACACTTAACTTTTAAAGATTTAACTACATTACTTAATCAAATTGAGGCAATCTTGAACTCCAGGCCTCTGACGCCTTTATCTTCTGACCCTTAATGAAAAATGAGGTCTTGTGGATTATAGAAAACAGAAAATAAATTCTGTGTTTGCAGTAAAGGCAGAGACCCATCACCGCCGATCGTGAATGCGCCTTCAAAACCCAACTACGTGAGTACACAAGTCTGTCATCTTAATAAGGACGATACCTTGAAACCCTAATTAGTTAGAAATATTTATAGTATTTCCCAATTTTCTTATACCATGGTATTTCCAACACGGTTTTAAAAAAAAAAGTTAGTCAAAGTTTCATGTCTTTTTATACACACATTTCAAAAATAAATTATACGTGTTTGCAAATTAGTTAAGTTACCAAATCTACTATTTGTTGTTATATCTAATAGCTAAAACTTTTTTAGAAACAAGATTTTCGATCAAAAGACATGAAACTTTGACTGTTTTTTTTAAAACCGAGTTGGAAATACTATAGTTATATATTAATAATAATGTTAGAAATAATGTGGATTGTATTGTAATGTTGTAATGTGTTTAGCGGCGCCACGACCGCCGCAACTCGGACGAGCTGTCGGACATCAGCGAGGACCACGACACGAGACGCGCGCTGCCCGACCGCGACCGCGACCGCGACCATCGATACAAGTTAGTATCATTTCATTCATTCTATTATTACTGTAACTAACACGTACATCGCACGTCTACATACATACATACTATAATCACGCCTTTATCCCTTATGGGGTAGGCAGAGCGTAAACAACCTAAACATAGGTCGTTCCGCCACGTCTGACAAATTTTGAGGGTTATTCCAGATGGATCGGTATATTGCTATAGTGACAGGTTGTCAGCCCATCGCCTAAATTACATTACTGAAACCCTCGAATCCCTTAGCCGACTTTTACAGCATGCATGGAGGATATGCAGCTGGCATATTCTATGTTTTTCTCTCACTCCCAGTCCAGCACATTCATCGCACGTCTACCGAGGGAAATGGGTAAAACACGCTCTGGTAAGAGGATTAACTTGGATCGCTGATGTACTTTCACTGAACTAGACTAGAACTAGATGGAAAATCCGGCAGTGATCTTAATTTTTTGAAATTATCACTTCCTCTCTGTACTGTGAAATGTAAGTGTAATGATTGTATCCCAGGGATACCAGAGACAGACATGATTCCCGTCACGACGCGCGCTACCGTCCGTACAACGACCGGCGCCGGCCTGAAGAAGACTCCGCCTTCCGCAGCCGCTTCGCGCTCAGGAACCCGCCACCAGACAAGAGCAAGCCTTCAGACAAGGTAAACCTTCTATGTATATCCCACCAACCACCCATGGCCCTACCTTCGGTAAAGCTTCTATAGTCAAAACCAAATGCAATTTCGTCGTCTCAGCCAATAGATGTCCTGGACATAGGCCCAAGGATCTTCCATGATGATCGGTCTGGCGTCTTCCGCATCCAGTAGCTTACTGCGATCGTTGGTCCACATGCAATGTAGTTAGTCATATTCATACATTATGAACTCAAAATACTTTCCCAACGCAGTCAACTGCACCTCGAGAAACTAAGACTTATCTACGTGAAAGAAAAAAATAGATATAAAATGAAATGTAATCTGCTAAATAGAGTCTGATTAGATCGATTGTATAAGTTTCCAAATACCCGTTTATAATTAATATTTGCATTTGATACCAGGAAGGAAGGAAGGAACGCCCTCCTAACTACGAGTACAAGTTGAAGCTGGCGGAAGACAAGCGCAAGGCGGCCGAGGACTCCGCGCGGAAGACCCTCGCTTACCACGAGAAGAACCCGGAGAAACACCCGCTATATCCCGAGGAGTGGAAGAAGTTCTGGAACCGACGCTACAAGGAGATACAAGCTGGTAACAACTGTAAAATGTGTTATTGGCCTCGATTCACTCACGCCGTCCAGTTACTAATTCTAATTCTTAGTAGCGCTGTCACTTTCTTATATTTGACATAAGAACAGGATAGCAAATAAACACATGACTTTGACATTCCTAATCGGACATTAAATTGCTTAAATTTGACATTAGATTGCTTATTTAACGTCAAATAAGGAACGTGCTCTATGCTCGGTTCTTATTTAAAGCAGCTTATGTCAAATTAGGAACGTCAAACACATGTGTTTATTTGCTATCCTGTTCTTATGTCAAAGTAAAGAAAGTGACAGCACTACTAAGAATTAGAATTAGTAACTGGACGGCGTGAATCGAGGCCTGTGTCTCATTTTAGAGAAAAAAATTGCACATGACGTTTCAAGAGATACAACAGGGTGACGTAAGGACTGGAGCTGTAGCTCAGTTGGTAAAACGATAATGCAGCTATTCTAAGTGACTCAGGTTCGAATCCACATCGCTTTAAAAAAGTGAATAAACACATGAAAAATAATTAAAAAACGACATGGCATGGATGTATAGACAAGTAAAACTTATAATGCAATATGGTTTTGACTTAAACTTATAAATTGTTTCAGAGGGCAAAGACCCGTCGAAGCACGACTTCAAGCCGGAGTGGATCGTGTTCTGGACCGCGCGCATGAAGGAACTACACGATGAGGAGTTGCGCATCAACCTCATCGAGATCTACCGCAAGCTGTGTCTCACTCCACCCACCACTCGATCAGACAGACGCTCGGAGAGCAGGAGGAAGTCGCCCGAACCCAGGGAACCCAGGGGCAAGCCCATCGAACCCAGACCAAGGTTAGTTATTAAGAGTAGACAGTGGTGTTAATTCAGGACGCACTATTACTAATTCTAATTCTTAGTAGCGCTGTCACTTTCATAAATTTGACATAAGAACAGGATAGCAAACAAACACGTGACTTTGACATTCTTAATTTGACGTACGGCGCTTTAAATAAGGAATGACCATAGAGCGTGCTCACTAATTTTAATTAATTTAAGCAGTCTTATGTCAGATAAGAAATGTCAAACTCACGTATTTGTTTGCTATCCTGTTCTTATGTCAAAGTTAAGAAAGTGACAGCGGTACTAAGAATTAGAATTAGTAACTGGACGGCGTGAATTGAGGCCAGTGTCAACCTCATAAAACCGCAAGCTGTGCCTCACTCCACCCAACACCAGATCTGAGAGCCGCTCTGAGTCCAGGAGGAAGTCGTCCGACCTCAGGGAACCCAGGGGCAAGCCCATCGAAACCCTAGGTATCTTGAAGTTTTTTGTATAAAGTGTCCATAATTGAAATCTACCACACGATCATGATCTTTATTTTAGTAAAGTATTTTTTTCTCGTGTTCATTCTCTCTCGACTCGACATTCTGACCCACTATGCAACACACAGGGAATCTCAATTCAATTCTTAATTAATGGCTTTTGTGTAGTCACAATTCGGTATGATAACCTGTATCTAAGGTACCAGTTTCTTATTTTTTTCTGATAGATTTAACTAATTTGTAGAATATTCTCATCATTATAAAAATAAATTGTAAAATTATTAATTAGTTATGAATTTTTAAAGACATGGCAACAACACTATATTCCGAGCCGAAAAGTATGAATAGAATTTGCTTTACACAAAAAAAGTTTTGCTACTTTTCGGCTCAAAACTAGTGTTTTTGCCATGCTTTTAAATTTCATAATTTATTAATTACTTTACAATTTATTTTTATAACAATGAGAATATTCTTCAAATTAGATGATCTGTCAGAAAAAATAAGAAACTGGTACATTAGACACAGGTTATCATACCGAATTCTGCCAATGTCACGTAAATAATTGATAAATTATATAAGGGAGAGTCTAATATTGAGACACGTGGAGTCTAAGATACCCTGCTCCTTCAAGAGGAGAGGCACAGACTCCCCAGGGAATCTCATTTCTAACATTGACTTCTTTCGCAAGGTCTCGAGGCTTCTCCCGGGAGCGTCGCCGCTCACCAGACCCGCGGAGACGAACCCCAGAACACAGGAGACGCACACCGGAACACAGGAGACGATCACCGACAGACATGAGGAGAGAGATACGCAGGTCAGTCATTGCTACTTACTGACTACGATCATCTGAATACACACATACATACATACATAAATCACGCCTTTATCCCTAATGGGGTAGGCAGAGCGTCAACGACCCAAACAAAGGTCGTTCCGCCACGTCTGACAAGTTTTGAGGGTTGTTTAAGATACTTAGATCTGTATATTGCTGTAGTGACAGGTTGTCAGCCCATCGCCTAAATTACAATATACTCGAATCCCTTAGCTGGTTTTTACAGCATGCCCGGGAGGAGATGCAGCTGACACATTCTATGTTTTTCTATCGCTCCCAGTCCAGCATGGAAGTATGAATACTCGTACAGAAATGGTGTCTATTTGAGAAATAACGAAATATGCACACATTTGTCACATTAACCTATAGGGCTGGTTTCATACCTAGACAGTTGCCGAAGTCTAGGTCGCTACGAACACTTATTCGGTGGTGGCTACAAGCGCCAGGCGCCAGGACAAACATATGGTCACCTAATTTCTTAAACTTTCATCGTTCAGGTCTCCTCCGGAGTACCGTCATCATTCCCCAATGCGACACCTGCGCACCAGGTCACGGAGCCCCATACCCAGGTATGTTGTACATCTATTTTGAAGTCTCTTTGTTTTCTACTAGACAAAGAAACAGATATTCTTTTAATGATGTAGAAATGTTTCTTTTTCAATGTGTACACACAGCGGTATACTCTTTTGGCTAGTAATACTATTGCAGTGACTAATATTCTAGTTGCATGTTTGTCTATCATTATTCTTAAAGCAGATGTAAAATTCAACTCAAAGGCTGACTAATACAATACGATGTTTCTTTGTCTAGAGCTCGAAGTCCGCCGCGCACGCACATCACCCTGGACTCGCTCCGTCGCAGCCGCAGCCCGCTGTCACTCAGAGACGAGGCATCCCGCAACCGCAGCCCCGCGCCGCAGCACCCAGGCCCCCACCCGGGCCACCACCCGGGCCACCAGGGGCCCGCCAGCCAGACCGTCATGATCTCCGACGACGAGCTCAAGCCGTGAGTACACTAGATCGCGCGAGATCAAGTCTTGAACCACAGTTTTATAAGCCATAATGATTCGTAGCCCAGCGCCTGATTTGCAATGCATCAAAACTCTACGGTTGGAGTTCCCAACCAGTGGGGCGCGACTCCCCGAGGGGGGAGGAAGATGGTCAACATGCATTTCATGTTGAAAATTATCTTCACTGTGCTGGGCACCCACGAAATCACAATCATCCACTCGTACTATCCACACTTCATAGGAATTCTACCATTCACCACTTTTCATTACAGTGACGACGGCCTATCACCATGGAACTCGGAAAACGACCTGGATTCCCTTGGCTCCCTGCCCGACGCCCGCTCTCCAATGCCTGCGCGCTCGTACGCCGGCAGCGTGGTCTCCTCCCGCGCCTCCCGTCCCAGGCAGTTCCCAACCTACCACGCCGGGGGAAGAAGCGCAGATCCTAAGGATTTGGGACCTGCAGAGAATGTGGTAGCGACCTTGAGGCTGCTCGTTGCCTTGGAAGATTACTTGGGCAGTATAGGACCGAAGATTGTTGATCTCATGACGGAAGCTTTGAGGATGGAGAAGGTAAGAATTTGCAGTGGTGTCTGTATGAGTTGTGGAGGCACGGATCCCATAGACCTGGGGTCCGCAAATAATGTGGTCGCGACGCTAAGGTTGTTGGTTGCACACCGGCAGCGTGGTTTCCTCCCGCGCCTCCCGCCCCAGGCAGCTTCAGCAGGGCAGAGGGCGTAGGGCGAAGTGCAGACACTAAGGATTTGGGACCTGCAGAGAATGTGGTAGCGACGTTGAGACTACTGGTCGCGTTGGAGGATTGCTTGGGCAGTATGTGACCGAAGATCGTTGATCTCATGACGGAGGCTTTGAGGATGGGGAAAATAAGCAACTAGGTACCTTGTTAACAAGAAATATAGACCTTTAACCGCAGCAAGTTATTTCGCAGCCCAGAAACCAATATAAGCGGGGATAACGTAACCGCAAAGATTTCATAACATAACGCTTTCAATTGCAGGAAAAACCGAACTCCTCTGAAGAATTGCTGGAGCGCGAATCGGCCGTCGTCCTCATAGAGACCGCTAAGGAGAAACTAAAGGGCGCGATGCAAGCCGGTCTAGTACCAGCCAACGCGCAAGGCGCGCTGCGGGCCGCCGTCGTGCGCGCCGCCAGCACGCTGCACGAGGCAGACACGCGCGCCAAGAAGAAACAGGTTAGATTAAAGTCCAAACGGACGTATTTGGTACTTGTCGCATTGCGGGATATTGATTCTTCTTGTGGCGGCTAGAGGCAAGTTTTAGATTTTAGAAAATCCATTCACAAATTAGCTCTCAATATTAATTTATTTTGTTGTCTTGCATGCAGCAGCAAGCCAGCAGCAAACCGTCGAGTGCACCGGCGGTGTCGGTGGCGGGCGTGGGCGCAGTGGACCGGGCGCAGATCGCGCAGCAGATGGCGGCCGCGCTCATCGCGCAGGGCAAGACCGACGTGTCCTCCGAGGAGCTGGCGCAGCTGGTGGACGCGGTGGTGAGTGACCCAGCACCACCATGTCAACCTTCATCCTTCCAGAGGATTTCCACGCTGATTGATCGTTCCAGATGAAATCGCCTAGCAACAAGCCGTAACTAATATGTTAGTGTATTCCACGAATTCAAATATCAACTAAACGTATATCTAACTACCAGGTGGGCATGGCCGAGGCGAAGAAGCGCGAGGCGGAAGTGAAGAAGAAGCAAGAAGCGCGTGCACTGGTAGAGGCTGCGTCCCGCGCCCCGCGCTCCCCCGCGCCTGCCGCCGTCAAGCTCGCCTCCGCCTCCGCGCTGCAGATGCTGCAGTCCGCTTACGACGAGAACGACAAGAAGTAAGGAACCATCATGTTATTTTTTAGCATTTATAAATTTTTAGTTAGCATTTGAAAATTCAAAAGTGAAAATCACGTCAATTTTAGGGCCGAAACATGGCAACTTTGGAGGACCAAATCAAGGCAACTTTGGAGACCGCAACACGGCAACTGGGGGATAATGTAGTTGATCTTCGTTATTGATGATCTAATTCTGATTCGTTTAACGTTTCTATTTCTAAAGGACTGAGAAAGAGGATGTACCAGACGCCATGGACGGGCTGTCGGACTCGGACCTGGAGACTCTGCTGAAGAACTTCAACGAGCTGTCGGCGGAGGAGCAGCACAGTCTCATCGCCTACCTGAAGAAACTCGAAGCGCGGGAGCCACAGCGCGTGGAGAGGTATGGTAGTTTTGTGAATTTAGTCTTTTTTATTAGTAGGTAAACGTTTGCCCGCCATCTGACTTGATGGGCGTGCAGACTATATTGGACCATGGTTACCTATTCACTTTCGCCTTAAAAAGGCTCAGGTTTCGGAAACAGATAAGCAGACAATCTAATCTGTATACGGGGTGTAAGGGACAGCTTCCCGCAAACTGACAGGAGTTTCTCAGTCAACTAAACTAAAGGACTCAAAAAAAAAAAAAAAATTGTTTCCCCATAAAATTTTTGTGTTTTAGGTTAATTATTATGTAAAAATAATTTTACGTTTTTTTTTTAAGGCTCCGGCAATACGTGAGCGCGGCCGCAACCAGCGCGCCCGCAGCCGCCAAGGAAGACCCGCCCCCGCCCCCCGCACCCAAGCGGGAGGAGACCACCAAGCCCGTCACCATCGAGAGCGACGATGATGACTACACTGTTGAAGATGTAAGTGATTCTTTCACTTAAGCCTGGAGTAATGATCAGCGCAGAGAGACAACACATCTGTCATCGCAGTATCCCGTTCTTTTTATAATGCAACAGAGCTAAAATTAACAAAAAAAAAATGAACTCCGTTTCGCCATCGAAAGCTTATTTTTAATAATTAAAACAGGTGCTATCTGCATTCCACATGGGGTCCCAAGAACTAGAAGATTAATTAAGTAACACTTTAGAACATAAGAGCAAATGCGAATGAAGATGCGTGACGAAACAGGTGATTTAAGCAGTTTTGTTTTATGCTTTATTTCCTTTGCTTTGGTAAGAGCCGAAGCCGAAGGGGTCCCTAATCTCATATTTGCGTTTCTGTAATCTAAAATATTACACCTGGTTTTAGCTCTGCATCAAAGTGACTCAAGCCGTAGAAATTCTGTAGAACTCGCTTTTTATAGTGATCTTGTCTGTGCCCTCCTATCACCGTCTATACCAAGATTAATTTCAGACCTCTAATCGAACTCCTCTTTTACAGGTTTTCAAATCAGTAACACAAAAAGTGAAAGAGGACCAAATTCGGCAAGAGATGGAAATTGTGAAGAAGTCTCTCTCGGAGTCCGCCGCCGAGCCGCCGCAAGTAGATCCGGCGCCGGTCGTCGACCTCACGGACGCGTCGTCGGCGGCCGGCCTGCTCGCACTCGTGCAGGCCTCTATAGCGTCCAACGCCTCGCACCAACCGCTCGCCAGCGTCTCCACCAACACGCTGCGCTCCTTCGGCGACGCACCCGCAGACCTTCCCGCAGAAAAACCGGTCCCCGACCAACAGGAACAACAAGAAGTCTTCATCGACCAGAGCTCGCGAGGCTCCTTCGACAACAGCCAACAAGGAAACTTCGACAATCAGAACCAACAAGATTCTTACGATAACCGAGGCCCGCAAGGCTCTTTTGGAGGACCTAACCAGGGCAATTTCGGAGGGCCGAATCAAGGTAATTTCGGGGGACCTAATCAGAGCAATTTCGGAGGGCCGAATCAAGGCAATTTTGGGGGACCTAATCAGGGCAATTTTGGGGGACCTAACCAAGGCAACTTTGGTGCACCAAATCAAAGTAATTTTGGTAACTTCCGAGGTCAAAATCCGGGTAACTTCGGAGGTCCGCCTAGAAATTTCGGAGGACCGAATCAAAATAATTTTGGAGGAAACATGGACGGCCCCAATCAGGGCAACTTTGGAGGACCCAACCAAGGCAACTTTGGGGGACCGAATCAAGGCAACTTTAGTGGACCGAATCAAGGTAACTTCGGTGGGAACAGAAACTTCCCGAACAAGCAAATCTCACCTTGGGAGAAGGATAACGATAACAACATGATAGACAACCGAGGGCCTCTTCTGCGCCAACCCGGCGGCTTCGGGCCCCCGGGGCAAGACTTCAACCAGGGGCCAAGAGGTAACATAAACGGTGGGATGCAGAATAACTTTGGGAATCCGCCGTTCGGTAATCAGGGGAATAACTTCCAAGGAAACAACTTCCAGGGGAATAACAACTTCAGAGGCCGAGGCGGCGGCGGACGCGGGAACTTCCGCGGCAGAGGCCGGGGGTACTTTTGAAGTTGCAATAGTGGTTGCATTTGGCAATGAGATTTTATGAATAAATGTTCCATTGTAATAGATGAAGACTTATCTATTAGTTTTGTAATATAAGTTGTGAGAGTACAGTCAATAAATTGATCCTTGAAATTTTGTTGTTTACTTTCTAGTTTGATCTGACTCTAAAAAAAATATGCTGGAACAGAAATGATGTGAAGTAGCAGTATTGTTAAAATATTTTATTTAGCTATTTACATTTAACCTAATACATGATTCAAAAGATCATAGAAGTAAAAAAATATACAAAAGAAATCAAACACAAGTAGTTTACCGCCGATACACTGGAATTCTACTCAAGTGCTTGATAATTCCATACAGAAATTCAATATTCTCCCATTTCCATCAAAGCATCCATATGTTCAGTTTCGGGCAGGATGTCGATCTCGATCGGCTCCGATTTCATTTTGTCTGCATTCTTAGGGTCCAGCGAGAAGAACCTGAATAGTTTCCCCAGGTTTATAATTGAGTAGGCCGAGTGAGCCAACCAGTCTTCCACCAGCTCCTTCAACACTTGGAAACCGGCCACTACTTGAGGCGAAACACGCGATTCTGGAAATCAAAAGTACATTTTGGTAAAAATTGCCTATGTGGTCTAGTGCTCTGAGTCATGGGCTGCGGATCCGGAGGTCCTGTGTTCGATTCTCAGGGGCGGATCACAAAGTTGATATTTGTTAATTTATCACTATGTGAAACTTTCCCCAGTTTAAGGATAATGCAGGCTAAATCACCTGATTGGGAAGGCTAAGTCGTCGGTCCCGGTAGCTGTCTGTGATCTTTACACAAACCATGTCAGAGGCCTATTAGCTGCGCTATTAGGCGGTTTAAAAACTCTGACACGGGCTCATCAGATCGATCGACTCGATACCCACACAACAAGAAGAAGTAAAAAAAATATCGTAGAATACCTTTTGAAAAAAGAAAACTATAAAGCAACTTACTCATGGTGTTAGCTTTATTGAGATCAAACAGGAACAAGAAGAAATTCTGCTGAAGATACAAGTCCTTCTCTGTGTAGTCTCGGAACATGACTCCCTTCTCGCACTGCCGGCACAGCGGGTACCCCCCCGCGAAGGTCTGCGGCAGGCGCGCCGTGCGGTATCCACACGCCGGGTCCTCGCACGAGACCCAGCCCGCATAGTACTGCGCGTGGTACTGCCGCAGCTGCAGACTCAACTGGTTCTGTACACACGCCAGATAATCTATCGGCCTGACTGCGCATTTCTCGTTCTGACACTTCTCTAAGAATGTGATGAACTCTTTCCCCATCGGCGTGAACGTCTCTCTGATCCTGTTTTCTGTCTTGCAGCCTTCGTTCACGCAAACGAAGGTGAATTCTTTGCAGTGCCTGTATTTCTCTTTTTCGTTTTCGACTTCGAAAGTCTCTGTATCGGCGTTTTCTCTCCTGATGATCTGTTTGTATCCGGACGGGTCCAGCCCCAAACAGTCTGCGACGCGGGCCGGGTCCATGCCTTCGATAGGTTCGCATATTCTAGAAATTACGGGATGGAGTTGATGCGCTAAGTAATATTTGTAATCCACTTTGAGATGCTCAGAGTTCTTCAACTCTTCAATGTGATAAGCTCTTTGTGTCGCAGAGTTAGCCGTTCCGTCTTCGCAAATAATGTAAGGCACTATATCGCCCTTTTTAAACCGTCTACTGTTTTTGGCGTTCAGTCTCAGTGCTACTTGTACGTGTGGTTGCAGATTCTTGTCCGCATATTCGTTGGGATTCTTCGTCAGCTGTTTGGTTATAGTTAACATCGACAGAGGCATTTTGTTGTTTGTCAGATCTTCCTTTAGTTTGTTTAAATGTGTTTGAATACTCTCTAATCTTTCATCGGGAGATTGTTCTGAAAGGATCTGACTCAGGATAAACTTTCCTGCTTCGGCTGCTAATTGCGACCAGTCACGTCGCACTATGTCAAGACCTTTGTGTTCTTGAGTAAAAACATATTCCCCGTTCTTGTTCTTACTGATTAATACAGCTGCATACTTTTTCTTCTTCAAAAGCAGAAGATATCTGAACACACCATCGATATCTAGTTCTATCTGTCTGTACTTCTTGTTAATCTCTCTCTTCAAATCGTTGCCAATTTTGAATACTTGATCATATTCCATGCAGTTGGTGTTGATCATCAAACTGTCAGTGTCACCATAAACTACTTCATAGTTCTGCTTTTGTACAATTTCTTTGGTATCCATGAGGATTTCCCTGCCCTTCATTGTGACTAACGCCGCCAGCGGCTTGGCGTAGAACCTCGAATGGGTAAAACCTAGACAACCATACATGGAGTTAGCTGTAAGTTTTAACGCCATTTGTCTAATATTGTACTGCATATACAGGTCGTTTGCTAGATCAGGGGTTTTCATTAGCTTTTTGACTTCTCTTCTGCTCTCGACTAGTTTTCGAATTTGCGTGGGAAGAACTCCGAATTCCGTATTCGAGCCTGGCAGAACCAGATTCGCAACATCTTCGTCGGATGCGCTCGCGACTTTCCTCTTGATGGTCGTGAAGCAGATGTTGTACTCTTGGATGATACTGGGATATAGCGAGTTGAAGTCCATGAGGAGAATTAGTTTGTCATAGAAACCTTTCTTAGGATCTAAGACGAGACCTCCGGAGTAGGCAGCTTTTTTCTTCCCCTGCTTCTTAGACACAGCGCCTTCTTCTTGGTCGTCATCTGCATCATCAACAGCAGCTTTCTTGCCGTAAACTTTATCTGGTACGATGTAATTCTTCTCCGTGAAAGCGTGTAGAAGGAGAAACTCGTTTCTTTCCGATCTGCCGCCCATAAGTGTCCTGGACATAATGTTACCAGCAATTTGTGTGATTTGTAACGCGAGTGGTATCACGTTCAGTTCGCACATGATTTTGAGTATGTAAGAAGCGTCTTGCATGCTCAGGGAGACTAGCTGTAGTAATTCTCTGCTGTTTTCGTAGTATCGTGGTAAATCTTCTAGTGGCACGTCTACGCGTTCGCCTTCTTTCATCTTCAACACATTTACACACAAGGTGTCCAAGTCGAAACTCCTTGCGCGAATAAGTTCCATAGCAGACAGTTTTATATCACACACCAGGCGTCCTAAGAACGCGTCTTTTGCAGCAAACTTCCTCGTTGGAGGATTTGACCTCCTCAAGCGCCCTAGACGCGACCAGTTAGGAATGCGGAGATCCAGGATGTTGCCAATGAGCAAATCCTGCTGGAAGCCTTGTAAATCGTGGCCTATGACCAAATCCGGGTCTAGTTTCCAGAACTGAACCATGAAGTAATTGAGCAGCTCTCGTTCCGTGTCGCATTTTGTTAATTTTGTTGCAGTGTACTGAGGCAGTGCTTGTTTTAGGTCTAGGGGCCAGATTTCGTTGCATTTCGTCATTACTGCGAAAGAAAAACTTTTGTCAGACGTGGCGAAACGACCATTGTTTAAATCGTTTACGCTCTGCCTACCCCAATAGGGATAAAGGTGTGATTATATGTATGTATGTAAAAACTTCTATTGAAGGAAATGTTGTATTACAGCTTATAAGTCTGTGATTACAGCAATGCAGTTTAAAAATATTACTAGAAAGACATTTCAGATTTGTGTTTTAAAAAACCACTTACCACAGAAATGCTGTTGAAACGGAGGATTTGGCGGGGGTTTGTGAATAGGGAAGCTGTTGTGTGTCAAACAACTCAGCATGAGGATTTTCGTCTTTCTAGTTTTTTGATCCATTGTAGTCCTCATGTTTATCTGGAAGTAAATAATTTATTACAAGAAAATATTAATGATTTGATGATTATGAATGAATATAATCCTTGAGTAAAATAAGTTCCTAACACTTATAGGAAATTCAAAAGCATTTTTATTTTACCAGAGATAGATTAGAAGATAGAAGTTTATTTGGATACTCACGGTGGCAGCGACTATAGGCGGCGGCTCCAGATCGCTTCCATCTCTGATGACGCTAATGTGTTCCATCTTGTCGCAAGCAGCCTCCAGCTTGCACCACGACACTTTAGCCAGCACATTCTCGGGATTCTTCACTTCCAGCCAACATGGACCTTTTATTTTTCTCTCTAGTAAGAAGGTCTCTAAAGAGGATGTGTTACTGCCGAATATGTGAGAGAATGTGTGGTACTTCTTGCCAGCTGGTGGTGGAGGTATTGAGGCCTTGAAAAGTGGTTTTAATAAGAAATGTTAGACAATTTCAATGTAAGAGGAATGAGGAATGTAAGAAAACATGGTAAAGAATTTTATCAAAATATGCAAAGAAATGGTGGTGCTTGCTGTGCAAAAATCATAATTTTAATTAAAATATCTACTAAAGCTTACAGAGTATCTGACTTCCAAGTAGTCAGATTCAGCAGGTATGTCTGGCAGGTTGAAGCAGTAGTTCTTGGTAACCTTCCTGGACTTGAACTCCTTGAGCCCGAGCTCACTAGCCACGGATCTGTTGAACTCCTCATACACATCCATCATGGTCACCTCGTCATCTGTGTTCTCCAGGGTTACTGGATCCAGTTTCTGAAGGTTTGAGTTTTTTATTACATACTTAATTAAGCAGAGTGGAAATACTGAACAATTGATATATTTTTATTTAATAGATCAGCAATTAGGGCATCGGTTACTAAAATTATTCTGTTCCTACCTTTTTTTTTATGAGAGAGAATGAGAAACGTAGGTACTTTCATTTGTAACACCAAAATATGCTCAACATCAAATGAACATGATTTATTCTGATTATTGAGATACAGGAACACAACTTACATATTCTCTAGGAAGGAGGAACAACTGGCGATTGACATTCTTTACCACCAAACAGCACGACAAACAACCAGCTTTTTTGTTAGAGGGATTGGCATACACTTTGCCAAACAGGTATACCACTCCCGGCTTGACAAATCTGTCTTCCCAGGCATCAAGCCAGTAGAACCTGAGTATCTTATCTCCATCCTCATTGGTCTGTAAAGGCAGCTGCCCATCAGACTGGACTGAAGGTGCAACCTCATTGGCCCCACCCTGATCTGACCAAGTGCTGTTCAAGGTCTTTAGCTCCTTAGGTGAATGTTTCTTAGTCTCAGGGAAAATTTCAAAATCATCATTCAAGAACTCTTCAGCTACATCTGTTATAGTATTTGCTGAACAAGGTAACTCCTCCTTTTTTAAGGTGACTTCAGGAGTTTTGGTAGTAGCATCATTACTGAAGTCATCATCAAAGTTAATGTCCTGTGTTTCAAATTCTTCAATGTTCTGTGTGGCAGTGGAATCGTCTAGTTCTTGTTTAATTTCTTGGTCTATCTTCCATGCTGGTTTCTTTGTTGTTTTTTCCACTGCTTTTGGTTTTTCAGGGGTTTTTGGTGGTTTATCAGCAATATATTTTTGTTCCTGAAACAGTAAGTGAAGCATATTTAAAATAGATTGCATTTTAGGGATCAGATCAGATGACAAACTGGTTGTAATATTCCAATAACATGTTGTTACCCTCTTCACAAGCTATCTCCATTCTATCCCCTATCTTGTGCCTGCCTTTTGGCTTTGTCCCACGTCAATCCCTTGGTCTTGAATTTGCTTTCTATGGTGGAATGTATGTAAAAAGATACTTACAACTTTTGCTTCCTTGGCCTCCGCAGATTCTTTACTGAAAGTAGCAGCAGAAGGTTTCTTAACTGAAGTTGAGAGGCTCTTGAAGTAATTCTGAGCATCCCTCTTGCTGGCATCTACAATGTTTGTCTTAGTTTGCACTAGTGGTTTTGGCTTCACTACTGAGGATGTGGCTGTGCCGTCTAGATCAGACATGATGTCTGAGAGAATGTTGTCATCTGATGTTTTCACTTCCTATAAGATGAATAATTTATTATTTAACTAATGATGGACTTGTACATTTAAAAACTCTTTTTATGCTACAAGAGAAATAAGACATTACATTGTGATCCACATTAAATATGGATACTCATTTTTTTTTTAGATAATAATCTACTGAAATAGACTGGAAAAATACAATGGTAGGACTTTTACCTCTTTCTTTTTACAAGGCATGGCACCAATCAGGTTGCGAATGTTGCCCTGGCCCGGTGCAGCTACTCTAGCCTTCCTCTTCAGCCCTCTGCCAGATTCCTTCTTATTACTGGCCACATAGGAATCCTCAATCTCATCATCGTCGAATATTTCTCTTCCATCTTCCACATAGCCAGTTCCATCTGCAGTCATTTTGATTTATAAGTATTGTATGCCAGGAAAATATTTTTTCTGACTGTATTTACACCAACTGGAGATACATTTCTGGGTCAAACTTACCATCATCTTCAATCCAATCGTCTTCTTGTCGCTGTAAAACTCGCTCAGTGTACTCCTTCTCATCAACAGTATCGTAAACATTTTCCATCTCATCGACGTCATATTTGTGCTTTGAACCCTTGTTCTTTAGTTGCTTTAGCTTCTCGAGGGCGGAGAAACGACCCTGCTTATCGGTCTTCTGTCGCTTCGCTCGAGAAGCAGCTGAAAATCGAAACAAAACAATGAGGTTAGATTTTGTTGTTTCTATGCAAAAGGTACTGTGTTCTATGAATAGTTGGATTTCACTGTACGTTACTCTTACCTATTGAATCTGCCATGTTATGTTAGGATTTTAGGAATTCAACATTAGTTTATTTAGAATATTGCAAAACAACACAAATACGAATACCACCAACTTAGCACTTGACGTTTAGTTTTGGCGCGAGAAATCCAAAAAATAACATTGTCTGTGGTTTGATACCGGTTTCTGATACCGGTTATTGTTCGGATACTCTAAAAATACTTACGAAAAACTTTCGTTACTCTTTCGTCGATCAAATATTGCGCGTATCCGATTTTCTAACAGTTGCCTCCGCGAGGGCGCTGTTTTCGCGCCAATTTTGTTGTCAAACGCAGAGTTCGGTGGATTGCTAGGACCATTGTATTGTTTTCGTGGATTTTATTGTTTATTTGATAAATTTTCTAGTTTCTAATTGCTTCATATCAAAATTTATCATAATGGCTATGCGAGACTATACGGCCGATAAAGGTAATTTGGAAAAAAATACATTTATCCATTTAATGTTTCCTAGCTCAAAGGTGTTTACCTGTAATCATATTATTTACAGAGACTTTCAAGAATTTCTTCATCGATTTCTGCCAGACTGACGATGAAGGTCGTAAGTTCTTCAAATATGCTGATCAGCTTACAAAACTAGCCCACCGTGAACAGGTAATTTGCTTATAAAATTTTGAGGTTAGGACATTCTCGAACGTTGTTTTGATTGTTTGTTATTTCTCAGGTTGACTTCATAGTAGACTTGGATGATGTGCTGGAATCCCACGAGGAGCTGGCACAAGCTGTGCGCAACAACACTCGCCGTTATGCCAACATGGTGTCTGATGTTGTGTATGAGATGCTTCCTGACTATAAGCAGAGGGAGGTGTGTATCAGTTACTAGATCAGCAAAAGGAATATGCATGTAATTTTTCAGAATACCATGTAGTTCTCTGACCTAAAGTTAAGGTCTTAAATTTAAGGCAATAGTACTTCCACAACATCTTTGTGAGCAAATAACACTTTGAATAACAGAATTGTCTTGTATTTCTCATGTAGGTTGCAGCAAAAGACGCTCTGGATGTGTACATTGAGCACAGAATCATGTTGGAGGCTCGCAATCACAGGATCCCCGGGGAGATGAGGGACCCCCGAAACAGATACCCACCAGAACTCATCAGGAGATTGTAAGATTAAGAATCATGATTTGAATTTGGTTTTGCAATCACCACCAAATCCACTTAAAAAAACCTGTCTCCTAATTGAAAATAAATTGATTGCTATTTATTGGTCTTGGTTTGGGTGATGATGATGACCACTAGGCACAATCACATAAAAGCATTTAGATTTTTCTTTACTATAGCACATTATGTGACACAGAGGGCTTAAAAAAATTAGAATAAAATAGTAAACCAAAGTTTTTTATGTTATTTTTGCCTTTGGAATATCATCATGTTAACAAAATCTGGTCTTTTCAGTGAGGTCTACTTCAAAGATCTGTCCTCATCAAAAGCTGTTCCTATTAGAGAAGTGAAAGCAGAACAGATTGGCAAACTAGTTACAGTCAGGGGTAAGTTTTAAGCAAAATAACTAAATTCCAGTCTATGCTGATTTTATATCAAACTCTGGAAGCTATTTATTAATATTTTCGCTCCAGGCATAGTGACTCGCTGCACAGATGTAAAGCCCCTCCTAGTAGTGGCCACATACTCGTGCAGCGCCTGTGGGGCAGAGACATACCAGCCCGTGCGAGGCCTCCAGTTCACCCCCCCACCAGCTTGCACAGCAGACGAGTGCCGGCTGAACAAGACCGCGGGGCAGCTGCATCTGCAGACGAGAGGCTCGAGGTTCCAGAAATTTCAGGAGTTGAAGATACAGGAACACGTAAGTGATTTAGAAATGAGTATACAGTTTTGATCTTGATGTGTATTTTCACAGTCGCAAGATGATTTGCTGCTCGCATTGCGTGAAAAATCGCCACAGCGATTTGCCTTGTGACTAGATACTTCCTCCATTATTTTCAATATGTTAATTGGCACAAAAAAAAAATCCTCATAATTTTATTTTATGATACGATTTTTAGCAAGTAGGACTCTGAAAGCTATTGCAGCTGTCACATATAACGCCATGATTGTGTTGTGGGTTTGTAACACTCCCTTGATTCGTCTTTCATGTTTCACACTTGAATATTCTTACTTCCAGTCAGACCAAGTGCCGGTGGGCCACATCCCCCGCCAGCTATCCGTGTACTGTCGCGGGGAGACCACCCGGCGCGCGCAGCCCGGGGACCACGTGGCGGTCACTGGGGTGTTCCTGCCTCTGCTCAGCTCCGGCTTCAGGCAGATCGTGCAGGGGCTGCTGTCTGACACTTATCTGGAGGCGCATGTAAGTAAACATATTTTGGACATCAGTAAATCTCCTGCAAATAAACACTTGATGGAGTTCGAAAGGGTAAAACAAAGAGACAATTTTGCAAGTTACTCGATCTTTACAAATACGAAACAGCTTTGCTGTTTCACTCGAAAATATACTAAAGCTAATCAGTAGCGAAGCGGATTATTTTTACTTAACCCATAATACGTTCACAGTTAAGCCCTGAAATTGTAACTAACAACAATTTGATCTTTATTTTAAATTTTGATATTTTTCATAGGGTGTAACCTGCCTCAACCAAAACGACGAAGGCGAGATGGCGGAAGCTCTGACTGAGGAAGAGTTAGCAGAGTTAGCTGACGAGGACTTGTACTCCCGCATGGCGCGGAGTCTGGCGCCAGAGATATACGGACACGAGGACGTCAAGAAGGCTCTACTGCTGCTTCTGGTCGGCGGAGTTGATAAGTAAGATTAAGCAGAGCTTTCTAGTGACAACACGTAGGGTGCTGAGACGAACGACAGAGAGCGGCGTGGCGCCGCCGTGCGCAACACTTGGAAGTCAAAAGGCCGCGCGACTGTCGACGATAGTCCGGCTCTGTGCCGGCGGCATAAAATGATTGCGCATAAAATGGTAAAATACCGGTCGCGGCTGCTGTCTTTCACAAGTTGTTCCGTTTGCACTAGGCAGGCATGCACCGTGCTAAGGAAAATAGACTAACGAAACATTTATTCCCCAGACGTCCCAACGGCATGAAGATCCGTGGCAACATAAACATCTGTTTGATGGGTGACCCTGGAGTGGCCAAGTCACAGTTGCTGAACTACATCAACAGACTAGCACCAAGAAGCCAGTACACTACAGGTCGTGGGTCTTCCGGTGTCGGTCTTACTGCTGCTGTATTAAAGGTAAGATTTCACTCAGTGGTAAAAAACTTAATAAATCCATTTATTTTCCTTTGACTCCAAATGACTGTAGTGACTGTTAATGACGTCCAGAGACTCTTAAAGACCTCCTGGGACTCCTAATGAACTCCAGTGATTCCTGTTGACCACCAGTGACACCTAATGACCTCTAGTGTCTTCTAATGACATCTAGTGATTCCTAATGACCTTGAGTGACCTCTATTGACTTGAAATGACCTCCAGTGACTCCTTATGACCTCCAGTGGCGTCAAGTACGAACCATTGAATTATAAGTCTTGTTAACCAGATGTTCCTCCCCAGGATCCGTTCACGGGTGAGATGATGCTGGAGGGCGGAGCGCTAGTGCTGGCGGACCAGGGCGTGTGCTGCATCGACGAGTTCGACAAGATGGCGGAGGCAGACCGCACCGCCATACACGAGGTCATGGAGCAGCAGACCATCAGCATAGCCAAGGTAACATCAGCATAGCCAAGGTAACAAATGCTGATCTGATCAAGGATCTTGCTTACAGTGAGATCTTGGGTGGATAATTCCATGCTTTCATTCTACTAACTTCTCCTGGAGGTGGATTCACTTTCAGCGGAAAAAATCTTCCGGACAGAATGGAGGACACTTCTTCTTGTCACTTGTATTTCCCCAGGCAGACGAGCTTAAAATTATTAATATTTATTAATATAAACGAATCAGGTATTTGTATTTGCAGGCGGGCATCATGACATGTCTGAACGCGCGCGTGTCGATCCTAGCCGCCGCCAACCCGGCGTACGGCCGCTACAACCCCAAGCGGACTATCGAACAGAATATACAACTACCCGCTGCTCTGCTCTCCAGGTTCGACTTGCTGTGGCTCATACAGGATAAACCCAACCGGTAAGTTAGTGTATAGTGAATAGCTCTTTGTATCCCCACGCGGGTTGTTGCCAATAAACGGCGCCACATCAAGAAACACGTGTGAAACACAAGTTCTGCAACGCAGTTTCGAAGTATTCTCAGCGATCTGCAGATATACAAGTTCCAAATATACCTGGTTGAACTTAGGCCCGTATTTATGATCAGCACTATTATGTTATGTGTTTCTGGCAATATTTTTCGTAAAATTTCTACTTTACCTTTTGTAAATTAAAAAATATATATTTCGCGATAAGCATGTAATTATTATTATTATTTCGTGCATACAAGTTCTACAGGTTTAATGTATTGTAATAAAAATAACTGTTAATAATCCCGTATTTAGATGTTTTTGTTACTTATAAAACTGGCATTCCTCCGTTCGACCGTAGCCACATTTATTCTCTAATGTTCCGTAATTCCCGCAGCGAGAAAGACTTGGAGCTGGCCAAGCACATTGCGTACGTGCACCAACACTCGTCGCAGCCTCCCGGCGAGACCCGCGCTCTGCCGATGCGTCTGGTGCGTCGCTATATCGCGCTCACCAAGCGAAAGCAGCCCTTCGTGCCTGAAAACCTTGCTGATTATATCGTCTGTAAGTAACTACCTAGCACAACTAAATCTGCCGATAGGCTTGTTGGATTTATTTAGTTTTTATGTTGTCTAATTGTTATTTAAAACTTTTATACAGGGTGTTAATTTAATTGCGTGTCATAGCTTAGGGGGTGTTTCAGTAACGCCCATAAAAAATATAAAAAAAACCATCTCAAAAAAACAATAAATCAAAATTCGGCATTTATTATGTTTCCAAAACCCGCGCTGTATCTCGCACTATAACCGAGCGCGTGCGAGTCGCTATCATTGGTCAATGCGACTCACGTGTTGCGCGCGATTGGTTATAGTGCGAGAGACTCATAATAAATACCTACCGACTTTTGTCTTTTTTTATTTTTTGAGTTGGATTTTTTAAAATATTTTTTATGGGCTACTTATACATTACTAAAACACCCCTTAAGCTACGGCACGCAATTAAATGAACACCCTGTATATCTATCTATCTATCTAACCACTTTGTTATACCTGACTTACTTAAAAAAAATATGATATTGCGGTATGGTAATTCAGTATTGTATTGTTTCAGCATCGTACGTAGAGTTGCGTCGTGAAGCCCGCAACGCGCGCGACGTGACGTTCACTTCCGCCAGAAACCTCCTCGCCATACTTCGACTATCCACAGCACTCGCAAGACTCAGGTAATGCACCTCCCTAATTATAAGAACGGCTGTCATACCTACACATAATTTGTTCTTCCTAGCCTTTTTCCCGTATTTCACGGGGTCGGCTACCTAATCTAGGGAATTGAACGAGGGTACTGGTTTTTACACAGAGCGACTGCACATCTGACCTCCGCAACCCAGAAGGGAAACCAGACCCAATCCTAGATTAGGTTACACACAAGCTTTGAATTTCTTCGTAGGTGTGTGCAGGTTTCCTCACGATGTTTTCCTTCACCGTAAAAGCGCCGAATAAACGTACATGTGAAAGAAAACCAAAAAACACATTGGTACGTGGTGGGATTCAAACCACGACCTTCTGCACAGAAGGCCGCCGCCCTATCCACTACACCATCCGGGCTTTTTACACACATAATTTGTTACGGATTGTGTATTTAGAAGCTCCCCAAACATTAAAACAAAAATGAGAATTCTTTATGAATCTAATACTACGCTCACAAAACGTCCCTGCCCTGCGAGATAAAGCAATCTCACGTTACTGATAAAGTAGCTTCAACAATGAAGGTTATCTATCTTTGCTATAATTTATTTTAGGCTGATATTTATAAAGTGATCTCAAGAGTGAGAGCAATATTAAGTATGGATTTGACTGGTCGTTTTGTACTGAAGTGACATTTCTGATACGAACTCAAACTTGCTGTTACTCTTGAGAGCTGATTATAAATACGGGCCTTAATAGTTGTGATTTTATGTTCAGATTATCTGACGTGGTGGAGAAGGAGGACGTGGCGGAAGCTATCCGCCTCGTGGACATGTCCAAGCAGTCGCTCACACACGTCGAGGACGTTACGCACAGGTTTGTAATCATTATGAATTTTACTTTATTTTCGGTTTTCCATGGATAGGATATGCCAGCTTTCAGGAATATACTATTTCCCTGTTTCAAAATCATGCATCAGCCAATTCGCCTTGTAAAAAAAAAAAAAAAAATTTTTTCTTAATCTTTACGTAATTTAAGAAAACTAATTTCATGGTTTTCGGTTTTAGATCAGCCATTATTTTTATTTTATAATTTAAGTAACCGTACACGCGTGACGTCACAACGTAACAGATGGTTAGGAAGATTTGGTTTCTTGTGTAGAATAAAAACTATTTGTACTATGTCTTTTAAAATAGCAGTGAAATTAATGTGCCCTACCGTTGTTATTTCGTAGTTTTTTTTAAATTATGTAAAGATTCAGAAAAAAATAAGTGTTTTTTTTAACAAGGCGAATTGATTGTTCGTACTTCGTATGTACAGGGGTATAAGCGCGACGGACCGCATCTTCGCGATAGTGCGCGACGTGGCCGGCTCCAACAAGACAGTGAAGATCGCTGACGTCATCGAGCGCTGCGTCGACAAGGGGTTCAAGCCAGACCAGGTGAGATGAGAGATGAGACACACCATACACAAACCACTTCCAATACCACATAGTTCAATAATATGTTCTGCATGTATGTTTTAACTAGCTTTTTACAGCCTTACCACTCGCGCGGCTAAAAAAACCTATTTGATAGTCATCATCATGTTCTATCTATGTACCAAAAATTCAGATTCGTCTAAGTACTACCCAAATAAAAAAGCACACCATAAATAACAAAAATTAACACTCATAAATAAACCTTCGCAATTTATTCGGAAACTATCGACAAATAAAAATGAAAATACACTACTATATTAAGTAAAATATTGTTTTTACAGCGTTAAAACTTTTTATCATAATTCATAAGCTTATCCCTTGAACACAGAGAAAGCGTGTGAAAGTAAAGAAATAGCCCGTGAACAAGTAAAAAATGTGTTCTGGATTTCATCAGGCGTCATGTTTGCGGTCGCACACGCCATTGAACCTTTTGTGATCGTTAATGTGGTTTAGGAGAAGATTTAGGAGCGAAAATGCAAACATTAGTTTCGTCATGTTGTT
Organism: Scrobipalpa atriplicella; assembly: GCA_029255725.1. Classification (NCBI taxonomy): domain Eukaryota; kingdom Metazoa; phylum Arthropoda; class Insecta; order Lepidoptera; family Gelechiidae; genus Scrobipalpa; species Scrobipalpa atriplicella. The sequence goes on along the minus strand of JARACY010000555.1, from coordinate 17,483 downwards.
TTTAAACATTAATTTTCTGGCGTAAGTGGGATTATTTTAATTAAATTGTATATTTTTTTCAAGGTATATGTTTTGTTTAAAGTATGGAACTTTATATTTCGATTCATTTCCAGTACAGTAGTGTAGCAGTAGAATTTCTCGATTTGTCTACCCCTGCCCTGCGCTGTGGTCATCTTACTTTTGTTACGGCGTAGCAGCCATAGCGAGCGTAGCAGTATTATTTTTAAAGATGGCATCCATTTCTGGCAACAATCTTTAGGAACACGATCTCGAAAGATTATTTTCATTAGAAAGATTTGCCTTGTCTGTGTCTGTCTTAGAGCACAACACGGCCTTCCGTCCGGAGCAGAAGGGCGCGTTGCTCTACGTTCGTTAATTACGTGACTTGAGGTGATTTTGGTGATTTTTCGACTAACTACATATATATTGTTTTACTTCTTTTTTTTTAGTTATCTTCCATGCTGGACTGGGAGCGATAGAAAAACATGGAATGTGCCAGCTGCATCTCCTCCCGGGCATGCTGTAAAAACCAGCTAAGGGATTCGAGGGTTTCGGTATATTGTAATTTAGGCGATGGGCTGACAACCTGTCACTACAGAAATATACAGGTCTATCTTAAACAACCCTCAAAACTTGTCAAACGTGGCGGAACGACCATTTATTTGGGTCGTTGACGCTCTGCCTACCCCATTAGGGACACAGGCGTGATAGTATGTATGTATGTTGTTTTAGTTAAAGTTACCCATCAAAATTAATAGGTAAAATACTACTTCAATGAGCATTTATCCATGCGTTTTAACTTGGCTCTCTCCTTTTATCATCCGATATATTTAGTTACTTCGTCATCATCAATCTAGTGTATCATGCGAATTGGGTGTTATTTTGTTCGACATCCCCTCTATTCACGTCACGTAATTAATGAACGATCCCTAAGTAATGTTCAGTTGTTTTGACGTGGTTTCCTTCCGCAGGTGGACGCTTGCATCGAGGAGTATGAGAACCTGAACGTGTGGCAAGTGAACCAGGTGCGAACCAAGATCACCTTCATGTGAACAACGCTACGAGTGTACCTCCGCCTTTTGTACAGCATGACCACTGAAAAAAAAGACCTGAAGAGAGAAAGAAACAAGAAAATAAGTGGAGGATTTATGCTTATGACTTCCCTTCTCTATGGCACTTCTATGAGGTCTTTTTAGTCACCGGTCAGGCTGTAATTTTATTATTTTTTAATACTTTATTGGAAATAATGAGATATGACATTTTGTAGTGATAAGTGAACCAGTGTGCCTGCTGAATTGTTTGAAATAAGTAATTGATCTGTTTTTGTATGACCATTAATGTAAATGATGAATGTTGAATAAAGTGAAAATATTTTTAATTCGAAATACGTTTTTTTTATCTTTTTAATTACCATTATTATTAAACAGTTTATTGCACACATGAACATACAGAGGACACAAACATAAAAAAACAATAGCACAACAGGTACAGCTTATCTCTAAAAAGAAATCTCTTCCAGCTGACCTACGGTAGTGAGAGAGCATAAGTGAGGCAGATAAGACGTGTACAATTAAATATAGGTAAAATTAAGTACATTAAATCCTAATATCATAAAATACAATAAATATACCTACATAATAAAACATACATATACCTAACCTACATAAATAAATAATAAAATAAATACATGTAGTTTAATTATACTAAACTAATTTTGTACGCCTGTAATTGGTGTCATACTAGTCTAACCTTTTTAAAACTTTTATTGCAATGTGTAATTTGCTCTGCCTACCCCATTAGGGATAAAGGCGGGATTATATGTATGTAATGTATTAACTCTTGGTGTACCTATTTTAATAAATAAAATAAAACTATTTCTGATGATAGAAACGTTCTATTTTGAATTCATTAAGGTCAGCGTGTTTTAACTTGAGGCAGAATGTATAAAGTGTTGGAAGAAGCACGAGGCACTTGTGAAAGTTCAAAGGTGACGACTGTGACGAGGAAGCTGAAAATAGGAGGAGGTATTTTCTTGTGTCGTTATCATTATTATTTCGTGCCATATCGTTTGTGGCTTTGGTGAACTCACTTTTTAAGGAAATTACTTGTTAAAGTTATCCAAGTAGGTACGATATTTGCACTTTCATACGATTAAATTTCGACCTGTGTGTAGGTACATATTTTTGAGGATATCATCAGCTTATACTTATACCTGGATTTTATATTTAAAAAAAAAACGCTTTTCCTTAGTCATTGGAAAAAAGACGTCCATATAAACTCGCTATTTACAAGTTAAACGAAAAGCAGAAAGTATCTACTTATCATCAACCTCTGCAAAAAGTTGTTTTCAACTAAGAAATCTTATTTATTACTGGAAAACATTTCTCGCAGGTGCTCCTGCCGACTTTTGGCAATGATAAATGCCTGCCGAGCGGAAAAACTTGGTTCCTCAGTCGCACGTGCTCAGATATTTACTGCAGGCGCTTCGTAACCGCCAAAACGCTTTATCATTCCGCCGTGTGGTGGTGTGAAATGCTGTACATTTGAGCATTTGTTAGGTAACGAATAAAGCGGTTGGTGCAATAAGCGTCAACGTACTGCAGTGGTTATACTAATGGTCGAGTGCTTTCATCGTTGCTTTTACTTAGCAACGCTGCGTCAGCAGTTTTTATTCCAACAGACGTACACAAATTGTTTGTTTTGGCTCCGCCCGAGAAATGTTTGCGGGAATTTCTAACTTCACGAGGTTTTGTTAAGTCAGTTGGGAATAATGAACAAAAAAGCTTGAAAAGCTTTTGGCTAGCATTAAATGAAAACAGAGCTTAAAACGGTTCTTAGAAAAGGAGTTAGGATTATTAAATTGTGTACTGCTTTTTACTTTTAATACACCCGTAAAAAATAAACATCTCGTATTATCTCTCCTTTCGTAGCCTTAGTGATCAGTCAGATTAGATTATAGATTGTTCTAACAAAACTGGAAACAATATCACAAAGTGAAGTGAACATAAATAAATATGCATGTACTAACATTGCTTGTTTTGTCCCCTGGATTGAACCCACGACTTCCAGATCAGATCAAGAGCCCCAAGCACTCGAATTCCTCAATACTCCATCTAGTAGCTGGTTGGAGACAATCGTGGTGTCAATACTTATGGCCTATTGTTCCGTGGCTGCAGAACCCAATACCTCCGGTCCAGACTGATAGTCCAAGGATTAGACCACTGGACCAGAGGACAGTTTATGGATATTTCAACCAGTTACTTCTCTTCGGCCTAGCAACCTGCAGACACTAAGGAAGTGACACAGTGTTTCACCGATTCTACTACAAGACTCCACCTGGAGACAATCGTGGTGTCACGTGCTTATGGCCTATTGTTCCGTGGCTACCGAACCCACTATCTCCATCTCTAGACTGAGAGCCCAACGCCACTAGACCAGAGACAGTTTGTAGATATTTCAGCAGCTTCTCTACCGCCTAGCAACCTGCAGTCGCTAAGGAAGTGACACAGTGTTTCACCGATTCTACTACAAGACTCCACCTGGACACAACCGTGGTGTCACGTGCTTATGGCCTATTGTTCCGTGGCTACCGAACCCACTATCTCCATCTCCAGACTGAGAGCCCAACACCACTAGACCAGAGACAGTTTGTAGATGTTTCAGCAGCTTCTCTACCGCCTAGCAACCTGCAGACACTAAGGAAGTGAACCAGTGTTTCACCGATTCTTGTGCAAGACTCCACCTGGAGATGGAGACAACAGTGGTGTCACGTGCTTATGGCCTATTGTTCCGTGGCTGCCGAACCCACTATCTCCATCTCCAGACTGAGAGCCCAACGCCACTAGACCAGAGACAGTTTGTTGATGTTTTAGCAGCTTCTCTACCGCCTAGCAACCTGCAGTCGCTAAGGAAGTGACCCAGTGTTTCACCGATTCCACTACAATACTCCATCTAGAGACATCCGTGGTGTCACATACTTATGGCCTATTGTTCCGCGGCCGGCGCTCGCATTTTACACCGCTGCTGCGCTCCCGACCGCCTTTGTTATGTCTGCAGTTCGTCGCCGCCGGATGTTCTTTGTACTAGAACACTTCGATCAAAGAAATACGATAATTGCGGTGTAAAAGTGCACTAATACAAATGATACCAGGTGTCTGGCTAGGGCTACCGAAGACATCAAATAGCGAAGCCTCGTAGCTTTGTATAGGTTTGGTTGATGAACCCTATTAGATGTTGGTAGTGGACCAGAGTCTATTTTTATCAGGTCATGTCTCTGACTCAGGGACCTTGTGTTTAGATGAGGTATCCATTCCCTCAGTAGGCAAAAATAATTGATTTGATAATTCTTCCATGCGGTGGCTTCCATTGCCAGCTGTTTCTCCTCTCGTGAATGCTGTAGAAATCAGCGAAGGGATTCAAGGGTTACAGTAGGTACAGTGTATTGCAATCTAAGCGATGTACTGATAACCTGTCACTGTTTCAATTTAAAATTGCCCTCAATATTTGTCAGACTTGGCGAAAACACCTTTTACTTGGAGTTTTACGCCCCCGTAAGGGATAAAGGCGTGAATTTATGTAAGTAGGTATACTATATCTATTGTTTTAACATTTATGAATGTTAAAATATGAAACACAGCTTCAGTAGCTCAGCGGGACTTTCTGTCGAGTTATTATATCTGTTTCATGAAAATGTGCCGTGCCGTGGCGTGCAAACCGAGTTGAATGAGAATACGGCCATACATACGAACGTATTCATTCGAATATTACGTAACGTAAGTAGCGCCACTACCAATAAGAATATGTAAGATATGACGTGAGCTCTTGCATGCAGTGAATATTTAAACAGAAATGCTGAATATGTAGAGCAGTTTGATAATAAGACGGAAAGTTTATTTGATTCTTATTCTGGGCTGAAGTAATAGATATAATGTCCTAAAATCAGTAACACCGATTCTGTTGCGGATACAACTTAACCTAAATTAGTTTGGTTCTGTCACTTTCTAAAATTAAAAAAAAAAATAGAGACAGAAATACAACAGTTAATTATAGTTCTGTCAAAGTGACGTATAACGCTTAAAGTAAGTCGACACCATCGAGAATGCCATTTTATTTAAGGTGAGTAACGTTACTTTGACAGGATTATAATCAGCTGATGTATTTCTGTCTCTATTTGAATTTTAGTAAGTGACAGAACTAAACTAATATTAGTTAGTTGCGTTTCCAACAGAATCGGCACCAGTAGGTATCTTATCATATTGGTAATATTTTTAATTCATTTTGCATTTTAATCGCAACTAATTTGGTTGCCTTGCCAAGCTTTGGCATTCATTTTCATTAGTAACTGTAATTATGACTAGATCTAGACACAGAAACCGCACCATTTTGGTCATAAAATGAGACGAAAATTTCGTTTAATAATTACAAGATGTTAGACGTTGTTAAAGCTGAAAATATCTCTCTCCGCCTACGAGAGTTGTCCTCGTGCAATGAATTTTAAGGACCGAGGGGTATACTGATAGTCCTCTAGACTTCATGTTTTTAATAAGCCCTTTTGTACGAATTAAGCCCTTTTGACAAACCCTACCCTCATACCCTCATTTGCTTTTAAAATTCTGCGAAAACCCATTCAAAAGGAGCTGGATTTCAGAGACCTGAATTAATAGGATTTAAATACCTGTCCAAACAAACAGACAACAATTGAACCGTTCTTTGCTTGCAAATGTTTTTTTAGCAAACTGAATATCCTGTTTCGTGATAATATTTGGAAATATATTTGATTGCTGGTTTTAGTCAAAAGGTTCTCGTATTGGGGAAGCTTTTACGGACGATTAAGATGAGAGAATTCGTTTAAATCCATCAGCTCTATGAAGATGTAAGTCCCTTTCATAATGGTCGTTGCTCGTCGGAGGCTGGCGCGCGACTGACAGCGCGGGTGGCTCGGATCCTGTTCGGGAGGATGCAGGCTGCGCGCGCGCACCGGGCAGGTTCCCGCGGGACGCCGGCGCACGCGCATTCCTCAGCTCTGACTCATACCAGTGAGAGACATTCTCATGTAGACTGGACGGGCAGACATAATATTTATTGAATGTACATGGGTAGGTAGGAATCGATTCGTATTGTCCAAGAACGGTTTTAGAGTTTTCTGAAATTTATTTCTCGCATTTTCTACTCATAAAGTGATAAAACTAAAACGTACTCTTTTTTAGTTTCTTTCGCAAAATGAACAAAATGCTACTAATACATATTCAGTAGCTGAAAACAGATAGAGTTCATGTAAAAGACAAATAAATGAAAAGTTCAGAGAAAATGCTTCAGAAATGCGAACGCTGAAAACTTTTTACGGGCAGCCATAAGATTTTTACAAGCAAAAGCAAGCAATGTACTGTACAACCTTATTCAACGATTCCTGTATAGTTGCTGCATAGTACAGAGTAGAATAGGGAAGGGACAGGATTATACGAGATAGAAAGACGATAGAGATTTTATCGCGCCGCAAGAGGATAATTAGAAGAGCATGACGTTTCAATGATTTGTGTACGAGCCTTCCGTGAAACCGGCCCATTCAACCGAGGAACTCATTCTTCATTTTTTCATTTTCTTTTAATCCTGTTGTGTTATGTGACTGGCTGGATGATAAAGTTTATAACGTTATTTAGTACAAGGTTGGAAAATGCCGTTATAGTTTGTTATATTTTTAATTGGAAAAGCGTATTGTATGCGTATCGGCTTTATCTAAATTGCTCATTAAAAATAAGTCATAAACTTGTTATCAATAAAACCTAAACGTGTTAAAATTTGCGAAATTTCTATTGTTAATTATTTTTATCAATTTTGTTCAATGTTGTCGCTACATTAATTATTTCTGATTAAATTATCCACAATGTTACACGTTTTTCTACCATCACCATAACGAAATTCAGTCGCCTGTTTATAAAGGTTATCAATAACATTATGACACCTTTACGATATGCCATCATAACCGCAGCGATGTGATGGCTGATAATAATAAACATGTGAGCTTGTACAAGCTCTATCTTGCTGATAAGTCGCTGGGAACCTTCCTACGTGACTCTGGGAGCATCTCTTGTGTACTTTTATGAATACTTGGTGGAAGAGTTTGATTTATTAGGGTGTAAGAGACGTGTCGATTTATATTCACGTAGAGTTAAAGTCTGGATACGGACTGTGAGTTAATACTCATCTTTGCATCATCCTTTCTCGATTACTGTTACTGTATGTACCCAATACATTCGCCGTATCATATACAAAACTAAAACCTTTTTGGTTTGTTCGTTGAAAGTTATTTCGACACAAAACGTGGGTAAGTAAAATTTACGTATCGAATACGGATCGTCGGTGATGGAACACTCCGTTACACACAAATCAACCCCAGCTCGTAAAACAGAAACAATCTCACAGCGGAACACCACTCCCCCTCCCCACTACACACCCCTTCAATCGTAAATAAAACATCTCACAAAGAACTGGGACAGATTTTCTTTCTATTTTCTTTGCCGGATCTCTTTTGCGCGAAATTAATGATTCCGCTCAGGCTTACAATAGGAAAAACATTTATTTTTCTTAACTGACCGGGGCTGGATGCGGGCGGCGGCTATCGGCTTGGAAAAATTGTCGGCCCTTTTCCCGGTGTAACGCCGGAATTTGTAACAATTGTGAGAGTTGTAGGAATAACTCATTCACAGCTTGATGCTGCACGGATTTAATGGAATGTGTCGGCATTGTTTGTGGAAGAATGGGATTCCAACGTGGAAATGATTAATTGTAGGTGATTCGACGGATCGGGCGCGGGCGGGGTGAATTAGCGCGCAGGTAGAGATCCAACTCATTACGAGCCTCCTGTATAACAGGAATCGAACACACGTTTTACCACTTCCACACAATACGTTGCTCGCCTAGACCTCTAAGCAGCTGATGTATTACTTCGATAACAGACAATGCAATACAAAACGCTCACAAAATACATGGTTAACGCCTATCATGATACATCATCATAAAATTATACGGCCAATTGTGAGTTTTCCCAATGCCGCCGGTGGCCAATGATGACTCCGCACTTTGAGATGTCTATTCAGTCAGGGGTACCTATAACATAAGCTTATTTTATGGCAATTATTTTGAATTTGGCTAAAAAAATATATGACCATGTGACAAAGAAGGTCAAAGAATGGACACGGGAGGGAATAATTCAGTTGAAAAGGGTTTCTATTCTTTTCTCACGCTGTCACTTTTCTATTTTACCTTGTTTAGATAAATTGAAGGATTTTTCTAGAAATGATAGAGTCCTGTGTGCTGCCGAGACAGAATAGCATCATATCACCGTACCTTGGGGGGAAGAGACCCATGTTCAGCCTGCAGTGGACTTTAGCGACTTTTGTACCTAGTAGATAAGATAGGTTTTTGTGTTTCTCAAATATTGTGCAGCGAGATTCGAATAATAAAACTCGCTTCTGTTTTATGATATTCGCAGATATAAACTCATTTAAATGTCACGCCAGGGCAGGACTTAGCCGTGAGTCATGGGCGCAGTAACCGGCGGCGGCGAAGCTCAAAGCTTGTTTTATTTGCGGGATTTTTCACGGCGCCCCATTGTTGGTTGTTTTTGTGTTCGTTTTTACAAACGCCTTGGTCGCTAATCGGACCTGTGTCGACTTGTCGCGACACGCCTGTGATACTCGCCACGAGGATTAAATAAGAAACTTGATTAAAACTGTTATTTCAGACGTGGACAATTAACTTTTATTTAGAAGAGCAAAAACATGGCAAACCTCTGTCTGTTTTCTCTTATTAAAAGAATAGGCTTCTTCGGGAGTTCCGGGTGAAGTTGGGTCCGATTCGTAACCATCCCGACGGAGATAGGTATACTAAGCTACAAAACAAGAGACTAAACAACCGAAGCCTTCATAAAACATAAACGTTACAAAACGGAAGGAAAATGACTGCAAGGACGGGGGCTGAAGGTCCCTGTGTTTTACGATTACGACAAGCCCGGACAAGTGATTTAAACCTTTATTTTATAACTTTTCTCTTGTCACCTCCCCCCCGACCCCGAGGCATATAGTCTTGTCTCGGCACGAACATTGATGAATATTGGCAATTATCGTTGCGAAACACCCAATAACTTTTTGGGAAATATGTATGACAATGGGCCCGATTCGTAACCATCCCGACTTAATTAAATCTCAACTAAAATTATTGCCATCCCGTTCTGTTCTCTGATGATATAAAGTGACAGGTATGGACTTATATTAGTTAAGTCGCGTATTTTGTAACCACGAATTGCTACCTACCAATATGTATTCATTAACAAGATTAATATTGTAAGAAACGAATAAATGTACGAATAACGACAAAAACAATTATGTAGACAGACAAAGCGTATAATATTCTTAACGCTAGTCTAGACAGATAAATATTAAGTATCTTTTCGTTGAAATTCAATTTAATAATTATGTAAGCTGAACTGAGCGTAGGTGTCACCATAACCGTCGCAGGAGATGCGCAGGAGTGGCTCCACTCGGCCGCCTCTAATAGCTTCTTAAGTATTCATAGTCTCATTTAATACACACATACTGTATTCATAGTCTCGATAATACACACTCATCACATGTGCATAGTAATGAGAATAACCCGCAATTGTTGAGAATATATCTGTTGCGATGCGTTTGCGCATATTATCAGGTAAACATTGTTGCGTAGATGTTTGCAAAATATACCTGTTACTACTTATTTCATGAATAGAAATTGGAAATAAACGAAAATAAAATTCATCGGTTACTGGTTAATAATTTTATTTAACATTTTAAAATTGTGGTAATATTAACATAGATTATAATTTTCATTCAAGTCCGGATGGTGTAGTGGATAGGTCCGCGGTCTTCTCCGCAGGAGGTCGTGGTTCGAATTCACCACGTACCTATGTGTTTTTCGGTTTTCGAATTTCATATGTACGTTTATTCGGCGCTTTTACGGTTAAGGAAAACATAATAAATTTAAAGGTTGTGTGTAACCTAATCTAGGATTGGGTCTGGTTTCCCTTCTGGGTTGTGGAGGTCAGATGGCAGTCGCTCTGTATAAAAACCAGTACCCTCGTTCAATCCCCTAGATTAGGTAGCCGACCCCGTGAAATACGGGTAAATGGTGAGATTATAATTTTCACATTGAACATATTCCTGAATAAGTTTTACAACTTAAAAACTGTTTATATAATTATTTCTTTATAAAATAATTATTGAGGTTTTCATGCGCGTACGCAGCATACAAAAGACATCAACGCGCAGCACTGTTTACTACTGCAATTGGACAAAGTAAGTAATATGTAATGTAACTACTACTATTGGTTTTTTATTACTATTTGTTTATTATTATTACATTATTATTTTCTTTTGAAGTCTTTTGAGTGACAGAGGGTGAGACCGCGGTCCGGATAGGAAGTGTTACCCGCGGTCATACCGTGTCAAATATAATTTATGTAATGTAAGTATTCATGGTCACGTCTGCCGCCTGCCAGAAGAACTGTGGGCAAAAACTAGTACATTGTGGAAACCACCCACCACAAGACGACGCCGTGGAAGACCCCGTCGCAGGTGGCGCGATGAGCTAGACTCATTCTCCAAGGATTGGCACCTTGAGGCCCAAAACAGGGAAAAATGGAAGGAGACGAGAGAGGCCTTTGCCCAGCAGTGGGAAATCTATTTTGTGATAAAAGTTAATAGACAATTGATAATACTGTGTTAGCATGAAGCTTACATACGCATCAGGAGTTAGTGCGGGTAAATGCACTTGTGTTGTGCTTGTGTATTGGCAAGAAGATTTGCTCGATTGCATATTGCCTGTCAATGGAGAAATGGGAGTTACAGGCTCAAAGGTGGCCACACAATGCATTGTAGGTACTATCGACACACTGTCTATTGGCTAGATTATACCTAACATACCTATAGTCACGCCTGTATTATTTACAGGGTAAGCAGAGTTTCAATGATCTCGTGAAAGGGCGTTTTCGCCATGTCAATTTAGAAGTATTGTACACAACACAGAGAAATTTAAATTGGTTTTAAAATTGGTTCTACTTGTCTAATTGAACAACTTATCTCAAGGAATACAGTCTAATAAGAACCTTCATTATTCCGCGGGTAAAACCGCATGTAACTCGTTCATTGTAAACAATTGCACTCCTAAGTTCATCTATTAGATTCATCTCTCACACTACTACCAACAATTTCCTGTTCTTTATTGCATTTATTAAAAAAAACCGTCTTTCAGCCGCCGAAGAGCGCATTGTATCGCAATACAATAAAACGCTGGCGCCTTCCGTTACTATCTGTATACAGGGTCTCTCGGCGAAATATTTGTCAATAATAAATGAGACGTCCCCTTTATTGCCGCTAACATTCATAGCGCTGTAGTTTGGGACCACATATAAAATGTGGCTGCAAGTCGAGAGAGGAAAGCGGCTAGAAGTTATATTGTTACTCTAACTAAATTGATTTAAATGTAATAACACACAGCCCACCTGTGTCTAACCTTGATAAGTATGTTTGATAAAACATATTTGATTTCATATTTAATGAAAACCGCTCTTTGACAACAACTTAGGAAGATGTCATATCTAGATCTAATATAATAGATATAATACCATACAATTAAGATCTTCTGTCGCGTGGTGTGTGGTGCATATAATTATGCCCTCCGAAATAGTCCATGATGTGATAACCCGATTTTAATTTTAGTACTGGCCAGTATGTCCAGACGGCCATTCTGTGGTTGAAATGATATAGTTTAGAGTTACAAGTAGTTTTTCAGGTAGCATTGGATCAAGAAGAGTGGCTATCTTTTTAAACGCGCGTTCTTGTACTTTGCTCCATGTATCGATAGTCCGTCGGCGGCGGTGGGCTCAATGAAGCCTACCTGGCTCTTACTCGGGTGATAAATTAAAAATATGGCATCGCAGCGGCATTCATCATCAATACCGACGAAGCTATTGTCAGGAAAAAAGCCTCCAAACTATGTATGGAGCTTTTTATTTAATACGAAGATGGTATCTTTTGGGCAATTATGATTAGAGTGAATTATATCTGTGGGACGTGAGGGAAAATACAGACTAATTATCACACAAGGCGTCTGTTATCGCACCTTTAGCGTAAATAATATCACTGTCAGATATAGGTACTATTATGTTGTATTTCTTAACTCCGTCTAAAATTAACACAGAATATTTATTTAAATCAAGAGCTTAGAGATGAATAAGGAACTGACGAGCTTTTTCAGCGATATTAGCAGGAAAATTTTAGAATTCCAATTAAGCCTTCTAATCCGTTCTTTCATTACTTGATGTAGGGAGTTAACGAACTTGGCAGATTTATTAACAAGCTGAATAAAACCAATTTCCGCTCCGGCTCAGCTCCACACCGCCGGAGAACTTAGTACTTATCTTTACGACTATTGTTATGTTGTATAGAAACTTGCCCAACAGTATAAACTTTTAGTACCTCTGCACCTGTTAGGTATTCCCAAAGGCTAATCAACTTAAGTGCCAATTTGGCTGCAAGTATGTTTCTTGTATACGGCTTTCGTGTTATCAATAACGATTATGTTGCTCATTTGAATATCGAAGAATTTAATAATGTACGTTGTGTAAAAGTAAAAAAGGGAAGCGTGTGTACCAGCCAGTGTGCCGACTTGCAGTGGGCGTTCGATAAGTGCGCGCGCAGCCTGCGGCACAGAGCAGCCACGGTGGAGCGTCTGGAGCCCTACGGAGCTGGAGCTCTGCTGTCACCCGCACACCACGTGAAATACAGACTACCCTGAACATGTCACCTCGCGATATTGCACTCTTAAATTACTTACTTTACACTGACAAAGTAAGCTGTACCCGAGCTAGGATCGCCGAGACAAATTACTACAAAAAAGTAGCTAGAACTAACTGAGACGTTGCTCTACAAGTTTTTTGCAGACTATGAACGTAGACGTACAAAAACTTATCGAACACAAATCAATTTATTTCTGAAAACAGTTTTCAATCAAGGTAGAGTTCGTCTCAAGTTCAAGTTATTGTGCCCTTCATTTTTATCAGCAGCAGTGACGTCATTTTTATCGGAGGAATGCCCGATCACAAATCACAATTCGCTAAATCAGCATTCCAATTTCAAAAATCTCGCTATCTCGTTATTTTATTTTATTTTTGTTCCTAATTTAAATGTTGGCGGCGCGCGCGGTGGCCGTCCGTCTACTCTGTGACCAGTCCGGGAAGGCGCACCGATGCGGGTGCACGCGTGTTGCTCGTTCGCACAATCTCGTTCGCGCGTTCGCGAGTGACGAATAATAAACAAAAATTAGGTATTTAAAAGTGTCTGTGAAAATGAGGTGTTTTATAGTGGTGGTTTTGACCGTAGCGAGCGTGGGAGCCGCCGCCGGTGCTGCTGCCTCCTGCTCACTGGCCGAGGAGTTCTTCGCGAGACACAACGCATCAGCTGATGATAGCCACGAACCAGGTGCGGGATCATTGTAAACACACCACACTAGATTGAAAGGTTTACTACCTAGAAAAAATAACACGGCTCAAATAGGTACTCGTAGACGAAAATTTCAGATTTTTAAACCTGAATAATAAAAAATGTAGAGACGATCTGAAAATTCAAATTCTGTGCAAAACTTGTCAACTTTTCGTAGGTGTTTTTCTACGGTTTTATACTCGTAGCACAAGTTAGAGTTTTAAATTTTTTTTGAGCAAATATGAGTTTATTATCTTGACTCTACATAAAGGTGGGTGGGTATACTTAAGTACGTAAACTACTTCGCTACACGATGATAAGAATATATCGGTTGCAATTATGATTAATTAAAGTCATAGGCATATCATATCTCATTTAAAATAAAATAATTGATTTTTGTTGACATAACGAGTTAAAGTGCTGAGGCATAAAATTGATTGGGTCGTCAAATTAATGGTCGTATAATCTAATTCACCTACTGCTTCTGGTATAATGGATTTTCAAATTTCCTTTTCTGGTTTCCTAACTTGGAATTGGAAGGGACTGATTGATCCTTTAGCAAAAAGACGATACACTCGTGTCGTGGCCGTGGCTGGTGTCGGATGACCACACGACTCGACAGCTGGTTGGGATGACCTTCTAGTGTCTGCTGGTCACGCACTATTGCTGATTTCGAATAATCATACATAATTCAGAGATCAGATTTATGATAAAAAAATAGGAATTACATCCCAACCAGCCGTGTGCAGTCATAATTTTATAAACTGAACGCTCTGGAAAAGGCTAACATGGAAATGATCATAGTCTTGATATTGAATCAATGCACTTGAAAAGGATACACTGAAAGATGAAGAAAGAATTTCAAAGTTAGTAAGAAGCTTTCTGAAACTTTCCCCATATATAGAGCGCAATACGAAAATATTCTTTCATAAAATGCCTCTACCTATCAGGCGATAAGTTAAGAATGGAGATTCCAATTATTTCATAATTTTTTGTCTTAGTCACCTTAACACCGTTCAATTTTATATGGGATAAAATTTCTCCAAACTACCTATATATCTTTCGGGCGATAAATGAAAATTGTTAGGACTTCGATGTGACTTTTCTCGAAGTTGTTCTATACTATAAGACATTATAATATGTGTGTATCATATTACGAAGTGTATGGTGACCGCACGCGCTGGGTCAGCTGGTAACCTTACTAACTCTTGACCAGGCATATCTGGATTAAACCGGATTACTTCTAATTCCATAAAAGTAATATCAATTGCTTCTTACAAACTTCTTTTAATATCTTTTACTGCAGAATACCTTTTACGAAACCAAGCAGCCGTAGAATTTAAATCTGTGAATGAAGTGATTCTTTCTTCCGGAAACTTTTTAAATGGCAGCGGGCCAAGAGTCTTCAATTCCATTATATTAAAACATAACTACGCCGAATCGTCCTGTTAATGGCAAAGATATTAATTTCTTCGCGAAGTACCGTCTTTGGTTGAGCCGATTGTGGTCATTAACATACTGATTACTATGATGAAGGTGCTAAAAGTTCATCATAGGAGATCAATTGGCAATAGATGTAAGCTCCCCACTTATACCTAATTACACACCTATCTAATAGAAAACCTTTACTTATTTAGTTTACAAGAGTTTATAAGATTAATTTTCATTCATTTTACTATGCCGAATATCCTAACTTAACAAAGTGAGTAATTAGGAAACATCAATTGAATTTCTCTCATTTACTTTAGAGGGAGCAAAGTGTCAATCTGCCCAATCCACCGTGCCTCAACCTACTTTTCCTAACGAGGCAATCTTTTTGTGAAAAAGTTGTTTTTATTAAAAAAGAGTTGACAGGCCGCTACGCTACGATATGCATTTTTATCGCAATGGTAATGTGA
This sequence comes from Scrobipalpa atriplicella, assembly GCA_029255725.1. NCBI lineage: Eukaryota > Metazoa > Arthropoda > Insecta > Lepidoptera > Gelechiidae > Scrobipalpa > Scrobipalpa atriplicella. The sequence goes on along the minus strand of JARACY010000555.1, from coordinate 2,077 downwards.
AAGCTATTAGGTGAGTGAGTAAGGTATGTGTAGTCAGCTGTTCCTCGCGATTCGACACCGGCCGTGAACCTCGAGTCCTCCGCTGACTCCGCTCGGCTTGCATCAATGGAATAATAACACCGAGTTATTAATGCAACACCGTATTGTATTTACATATCACTTTTATACCCCAGTTCTGCTAGGCTATGACCTCCCGATACCGCTTCAAAGGATCTCTTCAACATTTCCTTGGAACCGAAAGAAAATGTTGATAATAAATCAACCGGAGCGAGCTTCCTTTCATGTCGGTAATGGGACCGTGCGACGATTTTTGAATATCGACATTGGGTTCCGATTCACGAAATCGTAAATGCTACTTAGGGAAAGTTACGAAAAATTACGTGTCTGAGACGGAACCGCTAGCGGGAGAAGGGAGGGTGGGTGAATGGCGGCGGGCAGGCTTTGTTGCTCGTGCTGGCATTCCTCGCCTGGGAACCGGGACCAGGCGCGCCCCCGCCGCCCCCGTCCCCCGCACGCATTCCTGCCCTCTCTCACTTTCATTGTTCCCTTCGGCGCGGGAGGTCGCTGAGCGCCGCCGTACAAATAATGGAACCAGTCCTCCGAAGCTCGCGCGCGGACCGGAGCGCTATCCTCCACCGCGCGCCGCCGCCGCACCGCCTGCCGCCCGCAGCCGTCGCCGGCGCACTCCAATAAACACGTCCGACCTGTCTGTAAATGGCATTTACAGATACACGCGTTAACTCCCCTCGACTATCCTTATTAATTTACTTCGAACCATGTAATTTATACGTTAAAACGGCTTTGTTATCTCAAAGACAGTTCTTTTTTCCAATTATGGCGACCACTAATCATAGATTTGACAGTTAACGGTTAGCGACATTGGAAATGGCGTGCACCTGCGCGTGGGCATGTCGTAATGAAATCATCCCCTAATGGCTACAATAGAGGCGGCCATTTGTTGTAATTTATCGGGGTTCAGATGCGGTTATTTTGTTCTACACCAATTTGAATCCAGTTACTTTTTTGATATCCATTGAGTAGTCGCTTCAAATTAGGGCGCTAATCAATCGTGTAAGCGGTCGTTGTATGTAGAGCATAATCTGACTCATCTGCTCGTCTCAACACTTTGTATCTCAGTCATCGCTCGGGGCTGCGCCTGCGTCGAATTTTGATTCATTTCGGATCCCGGAATGCGATTGTAGGGCCGCGGTACCTGCGCAGGTAGGCTCTTGTTTATTCGTTTTGACAAACGTTGCCAAGTTATTATCAACAGGGTGGCACTGTGCCCTATTGTCTAGTCACAAGTGTTATCGGGAACACTTGTTTTGTTTCTACCACTTGCTGCACTACTTAGTAATGTCTGGTTTTAGATAAGTAGTGTTCTAGGAAAGATTAGTTTTAGTACGAAGGACAAAGGTGCTAAAGACGTTGGTAGAGTCAAAAATCACGTCTGGGGAATATGTTATGTGCTTATAGTAAATACTGTTCATTGATTGTTGTTTCTTTGCAGATTTGCAAGCATGAAAAGTTAATCTCACAGTCACTAACGAATTAATAAAGATGATTCATCAAATACTAAGTGTTGAGACGAGCAGATGAGTCAGATTATGCTCTACATACAACGACCGCTTACACGATTGATTAGCGCCCTAATTTGAAGCGACTACTCAATGGATATCAAAAAAGTAACTGGATTCAAATTGGTGTAGAACAAAATAACCGCATCTGAACCCCGATAAATTACAACAAATGGCCGCCTCTATTGTAGCCATTAGGGGATGATTTCATTACGACATGCCCACGCGCAGGTGCACGCCATTTCCAATGTCGCTAACCGTTAACTGTCAAATCTATGATTAGTGGTCGCCATAATTGGAAAAAAGAACTGTCTTTGAGATAACAAAGCCGTTTAAACGTATAAATTACATGGTTCGAAGTAAATTAATAAGGATAGTCGAGGGGAGTTAACGCGTGTATCTGTAAATGCCATTTACAGACAGGTCGGACGTGTTTATTGGAGTGCGCCGGCGACGGCTGCGGGCGGCAGGCGGTGCGGCGGCGGCGCGCGGACCGGAGC